>OLKM01001096.1:92500-110574 GCA_900291075.1 Melanogrammus aeglefinus
CAAACCGTTTACCTAACCTAGGTAGACACAAAAGTATCTAGATCTTGATGAACCTAAGGCGATTCTTCAAAATTTTCCGCCTCCTCTCCCCTTTCGCTCCCTCTTCCTCGCTTCCTCTCTCCCTTTCCCTCCCTCCCTCTCTCCCTCCCCTCAGATGATCTGGCAGATGACCTCGAGGACGTGGACTTCGAGGACGGCGGCGATGGCGAGGACAACGAGGGCTGGGAGACGGAGGACGAGATGGAGGCGGAGGAGGTGGAGCAGGACGACAGCGAGCTCACCTTCTCAAAACACACCGGTACGACCATCTACTCCGGGGAGGCAGTAGCTCAGGAGGTAGAGCAGGTTGAATGGTAACCAGAAGGTTGCTGGTTCGATCCCCGGTGCTAGAGTGTCGAGTTGTCCCTGAGCAAGACGGGCATCCTGACTGCTCCTGATGAGCTGGCTGTCACCCTGTGTGGCTGACTCTGCCATCGGTGTGTGAATCTGTGAAGGAATGGTTGTAAGTCGCTTTGGATAAAAGCATCAGCAAAATTCCCTGTAAATGTAAATGCTTCCCCCCCTCACTTAACCATACATATCTCCCCAGGATAGGCCCTCACTGTAAAAAATGGCTGTGAAATCCACAGAGACTTAGTATGTTTCTGCATAGTTAATTACTGTGTTTTATTTTACAGTTGAAAAACTACTACTGTAACCAATTATACAGTCCTTGGCTATTACTGATTTATTATACAGTTACCAAACTGCTACGTAACCAAAAATACAGTACTACATAGTAATAACTGTGATTTGTTTTACAGTAAGTTACTTGTCATTTGCTGCCAGTAAGTCACTGTGAATGTCACAGTCCTTTTTTACAACTACTTTACCGGACATGACCCTATTTTACCATATATAATAAAGATAATGGGGCTCAAGTTAAATTATACTTCACAGGTCTGGATCGGCAATGCTTCTGCAAATACGATGTGATGTTTAATACTTCTGCTGTGTAATATTCCATTTAATATTGACGCTTTTATCGAAAGCTGCTTGCAGTTAATTGTTGGTGTATGTTATTGAGGAGTGGTTAGAGGAACTTGCTCAAGGATGCCTACAGGTAGCAGGGCTCCAGACTTATTTTTTCACTAGGAGCACTGGCCCCTAACTGAACATTTTAGGGGCGCAACCAGAAATTTTAGGGGCACACACCGTTAATCAACATGCCAGCCAAATATTCACATTTCTACTAATTTTCATTGTATTACTAATAACTATTTTGATAATAGATGCAGAAATTACATGTGCTGTTTCAAATTCAGTGTCACATTTTATTGTGATTCTCATCTATCCTAACGGTGTCCAGGTTTGAGCATGCATGCGTTCGACAAGTACGGAAGCGACAGTTTCACGGGAGTGCGCCCGCTTGTCGTGCCTCTTGTCAGGATGCTGAGCCTCCTCTCTGCCCGCTCGCCACTCCATTGAGAATGCATTATCAGGCCCAACAAACGCCTCCCGTGTGAAAAGCCCATTATGGCACCTGAAGCAGAGTCCTGCACTGGTTCGGGTGACCCACACAATTTGGATGAAACGAGTCGTGTCGGACGCCTGAACAGCGCGGGTCGGGCGCTGGTTTTGCGATTGCAAGCGATACCGGTGCTGGATATGTTAAACAGGAGCCGAGGAGTCAACTAAAACCGTCAACAGTGGATGATGTTTTTTTTTGCACAACAATCTAAAGCACCAAGCCAAACACCAGGGGCATCATTACAAAAACTTCCTAACTCTGAAATCCTATCCCATCTTGAGATAGGAATTTAGCCATTACAGAACTATCCTAAGTTAGGATTTTCTTAAGTTAGGTGGCCATACACCCTGTCCTAATTTCAAAATAACTGTCCATAACAGAAGAAAATGGTAGCAGCACTGCTAGTAGGTCGGTAGGAAAATGAAGACGAGGAGCATCACAACAGAAATTGATGGCTGAAAGGCTACCGAGACCGCATAATGATTTGTTACATTTTTATTTCATTTTATCGCCTACAGACATTTCATTTTGAATTTGGTGGAAGAATTACTTTACTACTTTATTACTACCTCGTCTTGTTCTCTGTACCAATTCCTGCCATGACCGTAGTCCTAGTGCTACCAGCGTGCCCTCATTAACCCATTTAGGCCTAAAACGCCTGGAAAAAATGCCTGTAAAACCTATGAGAGATTTTAAAATGACCCCTTAAAACCTGAAGTTTTTCTGGAAATTCAACAGAAGTGTCAACGCCTACTAAATAATTGATTTCTCAGCCTCTGTAGCAGATAGAAATGAAATTCAAAAAGTATTTGAGAGCTTATACCTGTGGCTTTCATGTGAAGTTGTGTTTATTTGTCCAAACCGGGTCAGCAATAAAATCATCCAAATCGCTTCCCTTCGCTTATTTCTGAGGTCCCTCCGCTACACTCCTCTTCCGCCATGTTTTCAAAGTTCTTGAAAAGTCTGGAAAAGTCCCATGGTGCATTGCGACATTCCCACACGTATTCTGATGCATTTCATTGGCCAAGAGACCGGAAATAGGTGGAAAAAACTACAAAGACTACAAAATGACGTATCCGCTTTCCCGGTTTGAAAGGTAGAACGACGCAACAGCGCCCCCGGTTTTAATGGTAGAAATGCGGTAATGCTGTCCCGGTCTAAATGGGTTAACAAAGATCCTCAACAGTCTCTGTTAACGTTACAAGTAACTCATTCTATAAATCTCATGCACACTCTGAGTGCAGAAACAGACGTAACCTGACGATTGCCAATCGAAAAATCTGATTGAAAGAACAGTTAGGATTACCTTAATTAAGATAAGAAAGGAGGCCAAAAATAAGATAGGAAACGGCCAACAGGTAAGGGACTGCTTCTGTAATAGGAAATTAGGATTTTTCCTATCTTTGAGTCCCTAACTCAAGTTAGGATGAGAAGTTAGTATTTTTTCTGTAATGAGGCCCCTGATAGTGTAATTCCCATCTAATGTTTCTAATTTTCCATCGGTGCGGGTCGGGTGTCGATATCAATTTATAGCGGGTCTGGTCGGGCTACTGTCGGAACACGGGTCGCATGCGGTTTGAAGTATTGTGGGTACGGGCAGGTGCAGGGTTTGTAAAATAAGACCCGTGCAGGACTACCTTGCACTGGCACACTAGCCGAAGGTCAGAAGAACGAGTCAATAGTTTGCTTGCTCTTTGTAAACGCACGTAGCAGGTTGTGAAATCTTTCTCCTTCGCACAGACCTTTAAGCATGCTCATAATCTCTAGGACCCTCCCCCTCGACACATTAGCCTCTTACAGTGGCCATTCCCTATCCTTACTTACACTAATTGGCCTGCTAAAGATTCCGGATTCATTGACGCATTTAGTCGCAGTCTGGAGCCCTGGGTATACTGTGGAGATTGGGCATCCAACTCAGAACCTTTTGGCTGGGAGGATCACCCTAACCAGTATCCTGCCCCTCATCTTATCAGAATAAAGGGCTACACTGAACGAATAGAACCATCTGTAATAATCGATCAACCAGTAAACATCAGTACACCTCCGTGGGTCCCTGCAGGCTCCGTGTTCTGCGTTGGTCTCGACCCGGCGACCAACACCATGGCCGTCACCGGGGGTGAAGACGACAAGGCGTACGTGTGGAGGATCAGCGATGGAGAGGTGCTCTTTGAGTGTACCGGTGAGTTACCCCGTTCTCACTCACTCACTCACTCACTCACTCACTCACTCACTCACTCACTCACTCACTCACTCACACACTCTCTGTTGACAACTTAACAATGATCAATTATCAATCAAGGATAATAATGGATCAAGACTCTCTCTCTCTCTCTCAGGACACAAGGACTCTGTGACGTGTGTTTGCTTCAGCTTCGACTCAGCACTGGTGGCGTCGGGGGACATGAGCGGAGTCATCAAGGTGTGGCAGGTTGACACCAAGGAGGAGGTGTGGTCCTTCGAAGTCAGCGACCTGGAGGTGCGTGCACATTTGTGTGAGAGTGAGCAGAACAGAGTAACATTTTGAAACCTGAGCCAGTATACATTCAGTTGCGCCAACTTCTGGTCAACATTGGGGGGGGTCATAAGTATTTCGTTCCACCAAAAAACAGGCTATAATACTTCTCCAAAGTCCTGCTTTCAGAATTTTAGATTCAGAACAGTAGTTCATTAATTATTTACATATTATTTATCTGTATTTGGTTTGATTTATTCCAAATTTTGGTTGTGAACTTGTAACGATGCATGATTTAACCTTAACTTTTTCTATCAATGCGGGAATGCCTTTCACAAGTGCGTTACGAGTGGCGCACTTATTTTCCATAAACATGCCCGCATAAATGGGAGTAGGCTTAGCTTAATTACATTTCAGCCATAATTTAGAAACTTAAAACACTTATTGGCGTTAAACATTAGCCTATTAGGCTGCTCATGCGTCACTGCTTTAAATCTTATTTAGATTCATTTTCATAGAGCTTGATGTAGCGATAGCCTATAGGCCTATGTTGCAAGGCCATTCTTTTGGGAATCAAAGATAACGCAAGACACCCGTAGGCTATTCTTAATTCATTGTCGATCTAAACATTGTCAAGCAATTAGATTAAACATTGATGAACGTTGTTTATTACAATTGTTCCATTCTATTGCGGTGCGCTGATAAGCTCACATCACCTCACCCAAGTTTCGCAAACAGCAGCAGTCTAGGCTATATTATCACATTTTGTAGCCTAACATTAAAATATCAAGTGCATTAATAGAGGACAAGTGGTCAATATTTTTAACAGTAACAATAACAAATGTTAACATGAAAACGAATTAAATGTGTGCAAACGAACATTCACAGGCAAGAGAAGTAGTCTAAACTTCAATAGGCTACATATTAAACGAATAGGCAATTAATACAATCAGAAATACTGGCCTATCAAATTCCTTACTTATTAAAACTCAAAACTCAACAAACTCAACAAGTGCAATTAGGCCACATTATCCTTAAGTAGGATGGAAATGTTTCCCCTGAAACTTTGAGAATGTATTTCTCCTCTGGTCACACGCATCAATGGACTCATTTGTAATTTTTTTTAAATCAATCAGATCTGTGCGTCACTTATGTGTGCGATGTAGGGCCAAGTGGTTCAGCCTACGAGCTTTCATGGTGCTCCGCAGATAGGTCTTCAGTCTGCGTAATCCACTGAATGACCTCTCCGCTGTGCACGTTGTGACTGGAAGGGTGTAAAAAAGCTTGACAGTCTTCACAAGCTCGCTGAACAGTTCCAACAACCCAACTTCACTTTTGAAAATGATGATGTCATGCATTGAGCCTATGTTGACATTGCCTCTGCAGACATTGCCAAACATATTCAGCTCCACCTCCAAGCGGCCCATATCCAAGTCTTTGTTGTCCCTCACAGGAGCGCCGGACTCGCAGTTGATTTTCCCCACCACTGCACGCTCGAAGAGTTTGATTCGGTGAAAAGCCTCAGATGAGAACCGGTTGTTCAAACAGGCAATGCAGCTGTCGAGAACCTCTAAATGCAGTCTACGAAAGTACTCCTTGGCACCACCAGAGAATGTGTTGGCGGCAGTTTCTCCATCGTGGAGTCTGTGGAGCGGGCCGCAGAGACTTTGGAGCCTTAGGATCACCTGGCTGTCGCCTTGCATGGTTGACTCTGCCGTCGGTGTGTCAATGTGTGTATTAACCGATGTAATTCGCTTTGGATAAAAGCGTCTGCTAAATGCCATAATGTAAATGTAATTGCAAATTGACTCCTGTGCGCCCTGAACCACATTTTGGTAGAACGCGCTGAAGGAGGCAGCACTTCGCTTTGACTGCAAACTACAAAGCAGGACGTCAATTTTCTTTTTAACGTCAGAGAGCGACAGCTTTGGTGACTGGATAGCTGCGTTCACCTCTTCCATGGGGTACATGACATGCACCAACAGCCGCAGTGTAGAGTAGAAGGAGAATTTCCGTAGTTGTTTCAAGAATCCACTGCACTTGCCAATCACCATTAGACATTTCTGAGAAATCATGGAAGTAA
Organism: Melanogrammus aeglefinus; assembly: GCA_900291075.1. Lineage (NCBI taxonomy): Eukaryota > Metazoa > Chordata > Actinopteri > Gadiformes > Gadidae > Melanogrammus > Melanogrammus aeglefinus. The sequence continues at coordinate 98,546 of OLKM01001096.1, forward strand.
CTCACCAGGCTCTCATAGTTCGCAAGAACTGACTTGACACTGCTCACTCGCATCGTCCAGCGGGTTGGGCAAAGCGGCCGCGAAACTGTTTTTGTAGACTCTCTGATTGTATTGATCAGCTCTTTGACTGTCTTCATCGCATCTCGGCATATGTTAACCATTGAAATGGCATCTTGAAAGGCAAGGTTCATGTTGTGGGCATTACAATGCACGTACATTGCCTCTTGTATGTCCTTGACGTGCGCTTGTAAGCCTGACCTGCTCCCTGACATTTGCAGCCCCATCGTAGCACTGTCCTCTACAGTCTGACCAGGACAGACCCAGTCTAAGCAGGGAATCATTGAAAACGGAAAACAGTGTGTTGGCAGAAGTTGATTCAATTTGGTAAAATCCAATAAAGTCCTCTGTACTGTTCAGATCATTGTCAACATACCTAATGCAGACACTCATCTGTTTGTGCTGCGTGACATCTGCCGTCTTGTCCACGATGACCGTGAACAATCTGGCTTCCTGTATGTCCGCAATGACTCCTCGCAGGACCTCAAACGCCAGCATCTTTATTATTTCATTTTGAATTTCATGCGACACATACTTAAAATTTTCCTCCCATTTTAGCCAATTTTCAAGAGCCTCATTATCCTGCGATCTTACCTGTAATGTCTGAATAAAATTTGAGTCGATATCTTCATGGCCTCTGACTGCCAAGCCCTGTCTAACCAGAAGAGCATCTCTCGCTTGGACCATGGCCTTAGCTTTTTGGTCGGACATATGCTGGAGAACATTTACCCCACGCACAAAGGTTGCATATTTGAAGACCGCTTCTCGATGGCACTGGGACTTCTCGTGTGCTCGGAATTTCTCTGGCCCCTTTCTGAAGTTTGGAAATCCATCGGAGAGGAAGGCTCCCTCTCTCTTCGTGGAAAACGTCAGGAGATTCCATTCGTCGCAAGACTGGTACACTTCACAAAAAGCTTTGCCATTTTCACATTTAAGCCATTTAAAAGTGGACAGCCACTCTTCTCTGAAACATCTCGCCGATGAACTTGAATTTTCCTCTGTCCTCTTGCGTTTTTGACTGGGACCGGGCACAGGGCTGACACAGTCATCTAGGCCTAGCACTAGGTTTTGGGAGTCGTTAGTGCAGGATGCAGCGACACTGGATACGGCTAGCGCAGGGCTCATCTGTTCTTCTGTATTATTATTATCCACTCTGCCTTCGGGGACATTGATGGCAGTGGCATTGGTGGTAGCAGTAGGCCTCTGAATAATCCACTTGTCCATTATGTTTTGTCGTTTAATCGCATAGCTTTGTTTAGCTCATGCTAAATTAACTCGAACTACGTAACTGAGTGGACAAAACATATCAAAATTCGTGGGGTCGACCTGTCAATCATTTGGCATGTCAGGAATGTTGCTAGTAATGGCTAAGAACGATTGGTGGGCGGGAGGGAGGTGACGGGCGGGAGGGAGCTGTCAGCGCAGCACAGCGTTCTATCGAGCAGCAGAGCATTCTATCGCGCAGCCTTCTATCGCACTGGGTTTATTTAAAGAGCCAGACAACGAAAACTTGCCGGTTCACTTTGTTTCAATATTGAGGGGTTTTTGCACCCCCAACCTTATCTTTGGGGGTGCAAGAAATCTTGTGCCCCCCCAGAGATGGCGCCAGGGACACCTCGAGCCGGGGATCTAACTAGCAATTTTCCGGTTACAAGGCAACCAGCTTTACCTCCTAAGCTACTGCCCTCCCTCTCTGCTCCCTCCATCCCTCCCTCTCTGCTCCCTCCCTTCAACACTTGTGTTTGGGAGGCGAGATGGATTCCCTGAACCTAAACCACATGTATCTGTACTCACTGTGACCCGACTTGGATTCAACCGCTGAAACCACCCAGGAAGTCAAATGTACTAATTCTAACTCTGTGTGCGCCCGCCGCAGTGGTTGGAGTGGCACCCGTGCGCGCCGGTGCTGCTGGCGGGAACAGACGACGGCAACATGTGGATGTGGAAGGTTCCGGGAGGAGAGTGCAAGACGTTCCCTAGCCCTGCCTGCCACGGCAATGGGAAGATCCTCCCCGACGGTACGAGAGGGAGGCCCTCAGAAAGATGGTTCTTATTCCTAACATTTAAAAAGGGCTTTTTCTTTTGTCTTTATCCGATTTTTTTTTTAACTAGTTAACTATAACTAAAGTAAATTATAACTTTATTTTATGAGGTATTTATGGTTTATTTATAAGAAAGTAGTTTTTGGTTTCGGATTCTTGACTTTTTATTTTCCAAGTGTTTGTAGTCTGGTTAATTGTTTAGAAAAGTGATTCCTCATTGAAATACTATATACCGTATTTTCCACACTATAAGGCGCACCCGATTATAAAGCGCACCTTCAATGAACGGCCTATTTTAGAACTTTTTTCATATATAGGGCGCACCAAATTATAAGGCGCATAGAATAGAAGATACTGCAGTCAAACTTTTGAATGGGGTTGCGTTACACATCCACTAAATGGAGCTGTGCTAAAAGAAATGTCAGCAAAACAGTCAGATAAAGTCAAACTTTATTAATCGTTCTGACAACCCCGTTCACTCCCATGGTAACGATGTTCAAACGTTAATGTGCATATTCACAATATCTCCCAGCCTTGTTCAGTTGTAAACACGTGAGAGAAACACAGTCTGATACCGCTAATTCAAACGTTAGTGCATAACTCAACATTGTTCAGTTACGTATAACACGTAAAGCTCACTTTTTCAGTTCCTTCCCCATCCACGAATCCCTCGAATTCTTCTTCTTCAGTGTCCGAATTGAACAGTTGGGCGAGTACAGCACCCAACATGCCCGGCTCCCTCTCATCATTATCCGAGTCAGTGTCGCTGCTGTTGCCTGGCAGTTCAGTGATTATTCCTGCCTTCCTGAAAGCTCGGACCAGAGTTGAGACTTATATATCAGCCCAGGCATCCACGATCCATTGGCAGATAGTGGCGTAAGTCGCCCGGCGGCGCTGTCTCCCCGTCTTGGTGAACGTGTGTTTGCCTTCCAAGTGCTATTTATAAGGCGGATTATAAGGCGCATTATAAGGTTGTTTTTTGAGAAAATTTAAGGCTTTTAAGTGCGCCTTATAGTGCGGAAAATACAGTGTGTTGTGTATATATATATACTCTGTATATATATATATACTGTATATATATATACTGTATATATACAGTATATACAGTATATATATATATATATATATATATATATATATATAATATATATATATATATATATATACTGTGTATATATACAGTGGGGCAAAAAAGTATTTAGTCAGCCACCAATTGTGCAAGTTCTCCCACTTAAAAAGACGGGAGAGGCCTGTAATTTTCATCATAGGTAAACCTCAGCTATGAGGCTATGAAAAAGAAAATCCAGAAAATCACATTGTCTGATTTTTTAAGAATTTATTTGCAAATTATGGTGGAAAATAAGTATTTGGTCACCTACAAACCAGCGAGATTTCTGGCTGTCACAGACCTGTAACTTATTCTTTAAGAGGATCCTCTGTCCTCCACTCATTACCTTTATTAATGGCACCTGTTTGAACTCCTTATCAGTATAAAAGACCACCTGTCCACAACCTCAAACCAGTCACACTCCAAACTCCACTATGGCCAAGAACCAAAGAGCTGTCAAAGGACACCCAGAAACACAATTGTAGACCTGCACCAGGCTGGGAAGTCTGAATATGCAATAGGTAAGCAGCTTGGTGTGAAGAAATCAACTGTGGGAGCAATTATTAGGAAATGGAAGACATACAAGACCACTGATGACCTCCCTCGATCTGGGGCTCCACGCAAGATCTCACCCTGTGGGGTCAAAATGATCACAAGAACGGTGAACAAAAATCCCAGAACCACACGGGGGGGACCTAGTGAATGACCTCCAGAGAGCTAGGGCCAAAGTTAACGAAGGCTACCATCACTAACACACTACGCCGCCAGGGACTCAAATCCTGCAGTGCCAGACGCATGTCCGGGCCCGTTTGGAGTTTGCTTGAAAGCATTTGTATGATCCAGAACAGGATTGGGAGAATGTCATATGGTCAGATGAAATCAAAATAGAACTTTTTGGTAAAAAATCAACTTGTCGTTTTTGGAGGAGAAAGAATGCTGAGTTGCATCCAAAGAACAACATACTTACAGTGAAGCATGGGGGTGGAAACATCATGCTTCGGGGCTGTTTTTCTGCCAAGGGACCAGGACGTTTGTTTGCCCCACTGTATATACAGTGGGGCAAAGAAGTATTTAGTCAGCCACCAATTGTGCAAGTTCTCCCACTTAAAAAGATGAGAGAGGCCTGTAATTTTCATCATAGGTTTACCTCAGCTATGAGAGACAAATTGAAAAAAAAAATCTAGTAAATCACTGTCTGATTTTTAAAGAATTTATTTGCAAATTATGGTGGGAAATAAGTATTTGGTCAATAACAAAAGGTCATCTCAATACTTTGTTACATGCCCTTTGTTGGCAATGACAGAGGTCAAACGTTTTTCTGTGAAGTCTTTTACAAGGTTTTTCACACACACTGCTGCTGGTATTTTGGCCCATTCCTCCATATCGCAGATCTCCTCTAGAGAGCAGTGATGTTTGTGGCGCTTGGCTGTGGCTGGCAACACAGACTTTCAACTCCCTCCAAAGATTTTCTATGGGGTTGAGATCTGGAGACTGGCTAGGCCACTCCAGGACCTTGAAATGCTTTTTACGTAGCCACTCCTTCGTTGCCCGGGTGGTGTCTTTGGGGGTCATTGTCATGCTGAAAGACCCAGCCACGTTTCATCTTCAGTGCCCATGCTGATGGAAGGCGGTTTCCACTCAAAATCTCACGATACATGGCCCCATTCATTCTTTCTGTCACACGGATCAGACGTCCTGGTCCCTTGGCAGAAAAACAGCCCCAAAGCATGATGTTTCCACCTCCATGCTTCACTGTAGGTATGGTGTTCTTTGGATGCAACTCAGCATTCTTTCTCGTCCAAACACGACGAGTTGAGTTTTATACCAAAAAGTTATAATTTTGGTTTCATCTGACCATATGACATTCTCCCAATCCTGTTCTGGATCATCCAAATGCTCTCTAGCAAACTTCAAACGGGCCCTGACATGCACTGGCTTTAGCAGGGGGACACGTCTGGCACTGCAGGATTTGAGTCCCTGGCGGCGTAGTGTGTTAGTGATGGTAGCCTTTTGTTACTTTGGTCCCAGCTCTCTGGAGGTCATTCACTACAGGTCCCCCCGTGTGGTTCTGGGATTTTTGTTCACCGTTCTTGTGATCATTTTGACCCCACAGGGTGAGATCTTGCATGGAGCCCCAGATCGAGGGAGATTATCAGTGGTCTTGTATGTCTTCCATTTCCTAGTAATTGCTCCCACATTTGATTTCTTCACACCAAGCTGCTTACCTATTGCAGATTCACTTTTCCCAGCCTGGTGCAGGTCTACAATTGTGTTTCTGGTGTCCATTGACAGCTCTTTGGTCTTGGCCATATTGGAGTTTGGAGTGTGACTGTTTGAGGTTGTGGACAGGTGTCTTTTATAACTGATAAGGAGTTTCAAACAGGGTGCCATTAATACAGGTAACGAGTGGAGGACAGAGGAGCCTCTTAAAGAAGTTACAGGTCTGTGACAGCCAGAAATCTTGCTGGTTTGTAGGTGACCAAATACTTATTTTTCCACACATAATTTGCAAATAAAATTTACCATAAAAGATCACAGTGATTGTTCTGGACTTTTTTTTCATTTTGTCTCTCATAGCTGAGGTTTACCTATGAATGAAAATTACAGGCCTCTCTCGTCTTTTTTAAGTGGTAGAACTTGCACAATTGGTGGCTGACTAAATACTTTTTTGCCCCACTGTATGTATATATATATATTATATATACATATATATATATATTCTTTTTTTTTGTATTCATATATTTAAACTCAGACTGTCTGAAACTCAGGGCCTGATGGTATGTGCCTGTGTCTTTAGGTAAGCGAGCGGTGGTGGGCTACGAGGACGGCTCGGTCCGCGTGTGGGACCTGAAGAAGGGGAACTCACTCCACGTCATCAAAGGTGAGGAGCGGGACACCGGGTTCTTCTTTTGCGATTCTGAGCCAAACCTCCTCTAATTAAGTGACCTCTGGGGATGACGTGGTGTACAACTCTCTTATATGAACCATAAAACGTAGAAGAATAAGTCGAGCTTTCAATTTGACCTTGAAATATTATTAAACGTTATGATTAATGTTTCTGAATCAATTTGTGTCATTTATATTATTGATAAATGTGTATTTTCCTAAACTCGGCAAACTAGCTTTCTGAATATCTATGTCTTTAGTCTAATAGTACGGAGTTGTTTGGACGACCCTAAACGAATGTAACATTTCTGTGCACCAGGTCGCGACGGCCACCAGGGGGCGGTGACGTGCCTGGCGTCCAATAAGGATGGCTCTCTGGTGGTGACGGGGTCGGTGGACGGCTCTGCCAAGCTGATCAATACCGCTACAGGCAAGGTGAGTCTGGGTGACTCACCCTCATGAACTCATTACATAGTGAATGAGTGGATGTCAATTACTATTCAAGTTAAGGGGAACATTCGCTGGATTTATTGTAAGAGTATATAAACCAAGAATTTTTTTCTCTGACAGATATTTAAACCGTAACCAGGGTTTCAGCGGGGTTGTTAAAGGTATTAAAAGGTAGTAAATTAAATTTGCTCAAATTAAGCCCATTAAAAAGTAATAAAAAGTAATAAACGTCATCTGACAATGTATTAAATTTCCAACAAGCCCTATGAGTTTTTCAATTTGTGTAATGTACGTGCTGGCCTATCTCCTAAAATTACTAAAACTTGCGTGGATTTATATTTATGTTGCGAGTAGGAACAGAGCGATATCAAGGATGTCACGTGGTGCGTGCACTGAAACAAACTGGATATACCCGGCTGGTTTGCGGCCAAACTACTCCGCGAGTTTGCTTCTGTTAGTTCAAAGTCATTTGAAAGACAATAATGGGGAAATGGAAATTTTCGGACCTCTGGCTGAAGGAATCAATATTTAAAGAATGATCGCAAAAAGAACATTTGTTTCACCGGTTGCCATGGTTATATCAGTGGGGTTAATTTGCAGTTGCGGTGTTGATTAGCGATGTTGTCAGCTTACTGTTACATTAAACTGTAATCAGAAAACGTGATTATAGACCAGTGGTTTTCAAACTGTGAGGCGCGCCTCCCCTGGGGGGCGCCAGAGTTCCTCGGGGGGGGGGGAGGGGGGGGGGTACAGACGTGGAGAAAATATAAACCAGAAAAAATTACAGAAAAAAACGCAACGACAAAGACGCAAAGTCAAAAGCTGTGTTCGAAATCGTTCCCTACTTGCTCACTCACTATTCCCTATATAGTGTTTATGATATAGTGCACTATATAGGGAGCGAACAAATGAGAATTCGGACACTATGCTGAACGTTTCTAAACGTCATTTGCATCAGTAAATGCGCCAGGTATTTGTGTGACGCAGACAGATGCGCCGACATCATGTAAACAAACCGTGCACTCACGAGGAAAGCTGGAGGTTGTATTGATGTTGACTAGGGATGCACCGAGGTTTCGGGCCGAAATACTTTTATCACCGAAACAACACAGGGCTCTAAACTAACATTTTTCACTGGTTGCACTGTGTGCGCCTAACTTTTTTTCTTAGGTGCACCAGCACAAAAGTTAGGTCGCACCCAAAATGTCAACCATATCCGCATTTCAACACACACTGCAGTTTTACAGTTCACGTTTTTAAATAGCTGTCCATATATAGCAAATATTGACTTGTAAATGATGAACCTAAGAATCTGGTCAACATACAAGTTCTTTATTTGAATAATTATGTGCAGCTTCACTGAGCTGCGATTTAAATTTAAAACATCAGAAGATAAGTGAAATAAAAGAAAAAGCAAAATCTAATTAAGTGTTTTAAACACTGAAAACTTCTCAAACCACATCTCATGGCTCCAAGTTTAAAATGGCTACCCGCAATAACTTGTTTTTGTGTCTGCGCACATATTTCCCTCATTCAGTGTCAAAATCTGGGACATTTTCCGGGAACGGCTTTGACCGGGGGACAGGTCCACCCAAAACGGGGACGTCTGGTCACCGAGGCGCGTCGTTAGACCTGGGCAGTTCGAGGCTATAGCCCCGGATCTTTTGGGAATAGCCCCGGATCGCTGTGCCGTAAAAAAACCAACATAATGCTGAAAATAGCCCCGTAGAGTTTACTTCTTTGTGATTGAGAATTACCAGCAGCCACAAGATGCAAACATTGTAGCGAGTGAAACTCCAAATTCTGCCGTAATTTGTTGCAAAATGTTGCAAAATCTCAACGTCGATATTCTTTCTTCTCTATGCATTAGCGCATCTCGTCGATATTGCTGTTTCTTGCTGCTAGCCTTTTAGTGAGATCAGAGTGGTTGAGAAGGACAGTAACCCAAAATATCTTTGGTAAGATGGATATTAAGAAGAGAGACCCGCAGTAAATTCAACCCGGTCCACTTGACATCGGGTAGGTGCATGACAGTGGTACCGTAAAACGTCAATAGCCCGCGGCTATTATTTGTTTTCTATCACTGAACTTTTCGAACAAACACTCTTTGCTTCAGCAACGATGGGAAATAGCCTACTATCAAATAATGACATTATTTAAACCAGTATGAATATTACCGTAGCTGTGCTATATGATTTACCAGGCAATTGAATAACGCCGAGCCCGCGCGCACACACACACACACACACACACACACACACACACACACACACACACACACACACACACACACACACACACACACACACACACACACACACACACACACACACACACAGCACGCACACGCAGAGTAGTAATCGGGAGAGTTGGGGAATTCCCTGTGGCCCGTTTTAGCGTTTCGGCGGCGCCGGGCGTCAACGTCGCGAACCAATTCGGTTTTTGTCCTAGAGGGGAGTAACTGAGCGCCCCCTCCCGAAGTGTGTACAGCCCAGGTCGCCTTGACTGCGATTGGTCAGAAAGACGTAACAGCCTGAATGACAACATTGAACTCACATGCAGGCATCGAACAGAGTGACAACACAAACTCCTCCTCACACACACACACAACACCACCAGCACACACCACACATAGTTTTACCACACACATAGTTTTTCACCCACTCCGTATCCAGCTTATTCCATGCTTAAATCACCCAGGCTACTATGCGGCGAGCTGGGGCTCTCATGTTATCCCCTGCGTTTTTTTCTTTTTGAACAGCTGGTTGCACCGGTGCGACCTCGGATTTTTTTTGGTCGCACCATTGAGAAATTAGGTCGCATGTGCGACCAAATTGGTCGCACTTTAGAGCCCTGCAACATGGCCGAAACAGAAATTTGTGATGACGCAAACAAAAAGCGCGGCCAGCCCACGCTTGTCTGGATAAGCGCCAATATGTTTGCGGTGTGGATGTTTTTCAATGTTCTGAGAAAGGCCCACGTATAACGATTGCAAAAATTGCAATGCCTGGATTTAATGAAGTAAAAGCCATAAATTGCAATGGGCACTAGGGTTGCCGGGGTGTGGACATTTTCCACACCGAGTTAATACACCGGTATTTATCGAGTATAAACGGTATAAACTTTGAAACTAGGTCAACCGCCATCTTCTCCGTCAACTCTCCTCTCACACTCGGTGCCAGCTTCTGGCAGCGCGCCAATTCTCGGTGACAGCGTCTTTCTTATAACGTTCTATATATAATAGTATAATATAATTGTATATATAATATCACGGCCAAAAGCTCTGTGCACCTCCGGATGGCCGTAGCGCGGGGAGCTCTCGTAGGGATTGGGCTTCACGGGAATTGTTTACCGGCGTTGTTATGGTTACCAGCTTTGCGTGTTCCAACACAATATTAGGTAGCCTATCTATTAGGTTTATGTACAGTATGTTTGTATGTATATACAGTGGGGCAAAAAAGTATTTAGTCAGCCACCAATTGTGCAAGTTCTCCCACTTAAGAAGATGAGAGATCCATACCATCATAGGTATACCTCAGCTATGAGAGACAAAATGAAAAAAAAAATCTAGAAAATCACTGTCTGATTTTTAAAGAATTTCTTTGCAAATTATGGTGGAAAATAATTATTTGGTCAATAACAAAAGGTCATCTCAATACTTTGTTACATGCCCTTTGTTGGCAATGACGGAGGTCAAACGTTTTCTGTAAGTCTTTACAAGGTTTTCACACACTGCTGCTGGTACTTTGGCCCATTCCTCCATGCAGATCTCCTCTAGAGCAGTGATGTTTTTGGGCCTTCGCTGGGCAACACAGACTTTCAACTCCCTCTCCAAAGATTTTCTATGGGTTGTGAAGATCTGGAAACTGGCTAGGCCACTCCAGGACCTTGAAATGCTTCTTACGAAGCCACTCCTTCGTTGCCCGGGCGGTGTGTTTGGGGTCATTGTCATGCTGAAAGACCAAGCCACGTTTCATCTCAGTGCCCTTGCTGATGAAAGGAGGTTTTCACTCAAAATCTCAACGAATACATGGCCCTATTCATTCTTTCCGGTCACACGGATTCAGACGTCCTGGTCCCTTGGCAGAAAAACACCCCAAAGCATGATGTTTCCACCTCCATGCTTCACTGTAGGTATGGTGTTCTTTGGATGCAACTCAGCATTCTTTCTCGTCCAAACACGACGAGTTGAGTTTTTACCAAAAAGTTATATTTTGGTTTCATCTGACCATATGACATTCTCCCAATCCTGTTCTGGATCATCCAAATGCTCTCTAGCAAACTTCAAATGGGCACGGACATGTACTGGCTTTAGCAGAGGGACACGTCTGGCACTGCAGTATTTGAGTCCCTGGCGCGTAGTGTGTTAGTGATGGTTAGCCTTGTTTACTTTGGTCCCAGCTCTCTGGAGAGTCATTCACTAGTTCCCCCCGTGTGGTTCTGGGATTTTTGTTTCACCGTTTCTTGTGATCATTTTTGACCCCACAGGTGAAGATTCTTGCGTGGGCACCCCAGAATCGAGGGAGATTATCAAGTGGTCTTTGTATGTCCTTCCATTCCTAATATTGCTCCCAAAAAGTTGATTTCTTCACACCAAGCTGCTAACCTATATTGCAGAGATCAGACTCCAGCCTGGGTGCAGGTCTACAATTGTGTTTCTGGTGTCCTTGTCCACTGGTTGTGGACAGGTGTCTTTTATACTGATAAGGATTCAAAACAGGTGCCATTAATACAGGTAACAAGTGGAGGACAGAGAGCCTCTTTAAAGAAGAAGTACAGGTCTGTGACAACCAGAAATCTTGCTGTTTGTAGTGACCAAAATACTATTTTCCACCATAATTTGCAAATAAATTCTTAAAAAAATCAGACAATGTTGATTTTCTTTCTCATAGCTGAGGTTTACCTATGATGAAAATTACAGGCCTCTCTCGTCTTTTTAAGTGGGAGAACTTGCACAATTGGTGGCTGACTAAATACTTTTTTGCCCCACTGTATGTATGTATACTATGTATGTATGTATGTATAAATATATATACGTGTATATATATAAAAAACAACAATAAAAAAAACAACCCTTAATGGTACTAATAATTGGCATAATAATTTCTTTCGCCGTTTCGGTTTTTTCGGTTTTCGGCCTTGGTTTCCTCATTTTCAGTTTTCGGTTTCGGCCAAGAATTTTCATTTCGGTGCATCCCTAATGTTGACTGTTACATTTCCTTGATAAAGTGTTTTTTTTAAATTAATTTTGAATCTAACATTTTCTATGTTAAATCCCAAATAAATTGTTCACATTTCTAACGAAAAGCCGGCAGACTCCATCGATTAAATGTATTATTTTGTCGCGTATTCAGCTGCCTCTTCTTTTCTCCTCCCGGAAAAACACGACCGCATTTGCATTTGGTATACGGGAGTAACATGGAGGCAACATCGTAATGTTCACTCACAATTTTGGGTCACTCAGAGGCGTGGCTCTGACTGAAATG
>OLKM01001096.1:110599-123099 GCA_900291075.1 Melanogrammus aeglefinus
CTGCATCCCTAATGTTGACTGTACATTTCCTATAAAGTTTTTTTTAAACTTAATTTTGAATCTAACATTTTCTATGTTAAATCCCAAATAAATTGTTCACATTTCTAAACGAAAGCCGGAGACTCCATCATTAAATGTATTAATTTGTCTGGGTTATTTCAGCTGCTCTCTCCTCCGAAGGAAAAACACGACCGCATTGCATTGTGGTATACGGGAGTAACATGTAGGCAACATCGTATGTTCACTCACATTTTGGGTCACTCAGAGGCGTGGCCTCTGACTGAATGAAATTTACCACTGAGAATTTGAACGCCACTACAAAATGGCGAGCACCCTATATAGTGCACTATGTCCAAGATAAGGAGCGATTTCAATCACAGCTAAAGACGCAAACTCATTGCTCCCACTAAAGTAGAGGTGAGCTAAAAAGGAGGCTAAACTGGCAGATTACAGATTAAGCTGTTCAAATGTATTTAAAACATGCTTGGATAAATATGTTAAAATGTGTTAAGAAATGTGTTTAAAAACGCACAGATGATTAGAATGTTTCAAAAATATCTTTAAATTGTTTCAATATGATCAGAGATATAAAAAATGTGTAAAATATGATCAGAGATGTTTTAATTGTGTAAAATAATTAAAAGATCTTTCTAAACACAACAATTTAGAAAAAAAAAAGAATATGTACACTATGTTGAAAGTATAGACCGTCGCGATTCCCATTGAAACTAATGGCGCAGTGATTAATCTTCAAAACGAGAGCTGGTAAATTGTGAAAAATGAATTAAACTGCAATCAGACAACGCGGATATGTCATCGAACCTAGAGTGTCTGTGGTATAAAGGTTGGGACGAATTTCGAATTATAAATATGTACAATCCATAACGTTTCTCTGCTCATAAGCCTCAGCTGACTTACCTCCCGGTTGCCAAGTCGTAGCTAAGGTCCGGTCCTATTTATGTGAAAAACTTTATATTTGGATTGTAAAACGCATGAAAATATAAATGAATGATCTTAATTTCTTTTCTTCGGCAAGTGACCATGGTATAAGCGGGATAATGGCCTTCGAGCTGTCAAAAACATGTTTGATCGATTGTAATTAAAGCGGACTATTTTTTGTGGGAGATGAACTCAAACAGAATATACAATTGATAAGCATGCAATATACAAATGAGAAAAGTATAATTCTTAGGGTATTTAAATTGATTTATGTTGGCAAGCAAGAAGTAGAATAAATGGGATTATCAGTCTTATTAAAACGGTTTGTGCAACCAACCGCCCAACAAGCCATGATTGCGGCTCTTGTCGCTCTCGTCTCTTTCTGCATATAACATGCTCGTAGAGCAGGGAGTGACGTAGACTGATAATCCCTCTATAGGAAGTACACTAGTGTGAATTTGCGCTACGGTATGGATTTTGACGTTACCGTGAGCCCGGTGTGACCGGTAGACCGCGTTTACATGGACACTTCTGATCCGATTAGAAGTGGAAGAACAGCTCAATCTGAATAAAAAATTATCATATATACGGCTTGATCGGAATAAAATTCTCTGATCGGAATAGGGCTGCACGATTATTGCCAAAATGATTGGCAAAATTGTCGCCAGGCCACCCCCCCTCTTTTCAGTCTTCGCGCCGCTGTGTGTGCAGGATGGACTCACGCAGTCGCAGACAGGTGTACAGGGAGCGCTTGGTTTGCTTTGCAGCGGAGGTAGAGCGTATACTGCATGGGCGGGGCTTGTTTCTTTTTTGGTTTTCTTTTTTTTGCGGATGCATTATTTTAAAAAATATCGCGAAAATATCGTGAGAACACCACGCGTCATCGTGGGACGCCAATATCGTCATCGGGATAAAAATTCGATATATTGTACAGCCCTAGATCGGAATATAATTCCATGCGGAATAGAAGAGGTTGTGTAGTCCGCTATAATCGACATGTATACACTTATTCCGATTGGTTTGGGGTGTGTGCGACTAATTTTTAACTTAGAGAGTTCAGCATTTTCAGTATTTCGCAATTGGTCAGTCGGTACTTTTATGCATACCGAACTTGACCGCTGTCAAGGAAAGTGGATTTTTTGCCTGATTCACGTCTTTCTTAGCACTCCGGAGCTGTGTAATAATGTATAGAACTTCACCAGTCATTATCGAAAATAATTCCCTTCAGGGCGAAGCAACACACTTCCGCTTCGCATCGCGGCTCGGTTTGCCCTGTCGGGGCTTATTTACCCGATAATGACCGGCGTTCTGTACTACAACTTTATCCCTTACATATATCATATAAGTCCAGACCAACATAACAGTTGTGCACGAGAGACATACGAACGTAAGCTTACCACTTTTGTAAATGTCATAGGCCTACACACGTGGACACAATTGTCGGTACCCCTCTGTTAATGAAAGAAAAACCCACAATGGTCACTGAAATAACTTGAAACTGACAAAAGTAATAATAAATAAAAATTTACTGAAAATTAACCAATGAAAATCAGACATTACTTTTGAATTGTGGTTCAACCGAATAATTTTAAAAAATAAACTAATGAAACAGGCCTGGACACAAATGATGGTACCCCTAGAAAAGATTGAAAATATCTTGACCATAGGGAAACTAAGGTGTGTCCTCTAATTAGCATCACAGGTGTCTTCAAACTTGTAATCAGTCAGTCTGCCTATTTCAAGGGTGAAAAGTAGTCACTGTGCTGTTTGGTGACATGGTGTGTACCACACTGAACATGGACCACAGGAAGCGAAAGAGAGAGTTGTCTCAGGAGATTAGAAAGAAAATTATAGACAAGCATGTAAAAGGTAAAGGCTATAAGACCATCTCCAAGCAGCTTGATGTTCCTGTGACTACAGTTGCACACATTCAAAAGTTTAAGGTCCATGGAACTGTAGCCAACCTCCCTGGACGTGGCCGCAGGAGGAAAATTTATGACAAAATGAAGAGACGGATAATAAGACTGGTAACCAAAGAGCCCAGAACAACCTCCAAAGAAATTAAAGGTGAACTCCAAGGTCAAGGTACATCAGTTCGGATCGCATCATCCGTCGTTGTTTGAGCCAAAGTGGACTTCATGGTAGACGACCAAGGAGGACACCACTGTTGAAAGCAAATTATAAAAAAGCGAGACTGGAATTTGCCAAAATTCATATTGACAAACTACAAAGCTTCTGGGAGAATGTCCTATGGACAGATGAGACAAAACTGGAGCTTTTTGGCAAGGCACATCAGCTCTATGTTCACAGATGCAAAAATGAAGCATACCAAGAAAAGAACACTGTCCCTACTGTGAAACATGGAGGAGGCTCAGTTATGTTATGGGGCTGCTTTGCTGCATCTGGCACAGGGTGTCTTGAATCTGTGCAGGGTACAATGAAATCTCAAGACTATCAAGGCATTCTGGAGAGAAATGTGCTGCCTAGTGTCAGAAAGCTTGGTCTCAGTCGCAGGTCATGGGTCCTCCAACAAGATAATGACCCAAAACACATAGCTAAAAACAACCCAAGAATGGCTAAGAGCAAGACATTGGACTATTCTGAAGTGGCCTTCTATGAGCCCTGATCTAAATCCTATTGAACATCTGTGGAAGGAGCTGAAACGTGCCATTTGGAGAAGGCACCCTTCAAACCTGAGACAACTGAAGCAGTTTTCTAATGAAGAGTGAGCCAAAATACCTGTTGACAGGTGCAAAAGTCTCATAGACAGTTACAAAAATCTTTGATTCCAGTGATTTCCTCAAAAGGTTGTGCAACAACTTATTAAGTTAAAAGGGTACCATCATACCATCATATTTGTCCAGGCCTGTTTAATTAGTTTGTTTTTTAAAATAATTCTGTTGAACCACAATTCAAAAGCAATGTCTGATTTTCATTGGTTAATTTTCAGTAAATTACTTTTGTCAGTTTCAAGTTGTTTCAGTGACCATTGTGGGTTTTTCTTCATTAACAGAGGGGTACCAACAATTTGTCCACGTGTGTATATACAGTACATTCTGATTGCATGATAGGAATAGATCTAATCCGATCAGAAATGTCCATGTAAACGCGGCTAGTGTTGTGTGTGACCCGTTACTACGTGGTACTTTTTCATGTGATTATAACTTAACTTCAACACTGGACACAAAAACTCTCTCACTGGCACTCTATATGTCAACTTTGTGAAATATTGATTAAAAACTATGGAACAAGTCCTGTTGGGACATCTTGATTAATCCAACTCCTATGGGCTTTTCTTGAAGTCGTGCTCGTATTAAAAAATATGGTGAAGGTATTAAAAAAGTTATTAAAAGGTAGTAAATTCAACTTAAGAATTTCTGTATAAACCCTGTATTATCATTATTGTAATCACTATAGGAGTAATTTTGTGTTTTGCTCCGATAAGGATCCGTATGTATGTATAAAAAAGTGTGTGTTTGTGTGTGTCAGATGGTGAGTGTGTTCTCCGCTGACGGGCTCAGGGGTGCTGGGTCCACCAGCCAGGAGGAGACCAACTCTGTGGAGTCCGTGGGCTTCTGCAACATGTGAGTAGTGCACGTCAACACTGTGCACGGGAAGCCAGTGCACGTCAACACTGTGCACGTGTGTGTAAAAGGGTCTTGATTTTAATAATATAGTTGTGTCTAGTAGTGCTGGGCGGTATATCGGTTCATACCGAATACCGGTGTTTTTTTTTTTTATGATATGAATTTTTCATATACCGCAATACCGGTGAACGTGTAGCGTAGGAACGTTTGGGAACACAGAGCGGCGGAACGTTGCGCCGCCGGACATTGTTTGAGAGGGGGCTGTTTAGCAGCTGCACCAAACAAGCAGCATGTGAGAGCACAGCCTGTGTTGAGCGTACGGACGTCATTGAGCGGTGAAAAAATGGATAAACACGGCGAAAGTTCTGAAACTGAAGTTTCAGAACAAGCAAGCAATGAAACAGAAGAACTTGTGCCGAAAAGAGGAGCCGTGTCTGTTGTTTGGAGATTCTTCGGCTTTAAAAAATCCGACGTCGAAGCATCATCTTGAAGCAAAGTCCATTTGGATGCAAGTTGCCTTAGTGGAAGTTTAGTTGTTTAAGAAGTCTTAAAGTTAAACATTTATATTTTTAATACTTGAATACTACCTGGTTGGACTTGAAGCAATATATTAATGCCAGTTGCACACCTTTTCTATTTATTTGTTTCAATATTATTCATGGATGTTGCCTTAATTAATGTTCAGTGGATAAAGAAGTATTCATTTTGCAGTTACAGGAGACATATTGTTTACATTGTGTAGCCGGTTGGTTTACAAAAGATGTTTTTTCAAGTTGCAAAACTTGCACAATAAAGGGTTCTGTATTTTGACGGCAACAGTCATGCATTCTGATTCCTTCACATCATTAATACTAGTGTGGACATTAATGTTTTTCTACAATATTCACTCCTCATGACAGTAAATATGTCATTCCAAGCCAATTTACTGCAGTAATTATTCTCTAAATTATTAGAAAATGAGGTTAACACCCAGTGGTGCTTGAAAAAAAAAAATACCGTCACATACCGTGAAACCGATATAATTTTGAAAAATACCGTGATATACATTTTTGGTCATACCGCCCAGCACTAGTGTCTAGCAACAACTGGTAGAGTAAGGCATTAATACTCCCAGGTTAGAGGTTTGATTCCCACTGCTCTGGATAACGGTTTTCTTTTAAACAAAAATGAAACTAGACCTTGATATAATATGAAATTGAAGATTTTGGCGATGATTTAATGATGAAAGATATTTTTATGTATCTTTTGAATATGTATTGTTTAATTGCGCTTGGGTATCTTGCTGGCCCATATCCATTTTTTAAAACATTTCTGTATAAATCTATTCAAATTATTTTAATTCGCCAATTCTCGTGACGATAATTTTGATAGACGTGTGTTCTTAAAGGCTGACATGCACCTGCAGCAAAAAGAATAACAGTAAAATAAAAGCCATTATTATTTGTTCTCCCTGTATTGAAATCCTCCCCTCGCCGCAGACCACAATAATAAAAACCCAGAACACACAGAGCAAACGTTTAAAAGCCCCCACATGAACATTATTGATTCAGCTGTTAAAAATGTATAGAGCTCCCAACGGAAGCAAGGACTCCAGCGTTCAGATAACCTGGGAGGGTCAGGACGAGAGGAGCGGGGTGTTCCCCAGCCTGTACCTCAGTGTGTTCCTTAACGTGTTCCTTAGCGTGTTCCCTGACTTGTTCCCTGATGTGTTCCCTGGCGTGTTACCTGGCATGTTCCTTGCTGTGTTCCTTAGCAGGTGCCCTGGCATATTCCTTGGCATGTTCCTTAGTGTGTTCCATAAGAATGTTCCTTAGCGTGTTCTCTGGCGTGTTCCCTGACGTGTTCCCTGATGTGTTCCTTAGCGTGTTCCCTGGCGTGTTCCCTGGTGTGTTCTTTAGCGTGTTCCTTGGCGTGTTCCTTGGTATGTTTCTTAGAGTGTTCCTTGGCGTGTTCTGTTTGCCACCATGAGGGGGGAAGGGGTCCAGACACCTGACCTGAGGGTGTGAATCCCAATGAGGGCTTTGTTAAGAAAGATTACAATTACAATTAGGGCATTTTGCAGACGCTTTTATCCAAAGCGAATCGGTTAATTGAAGTTGTCTACAGCTTGGAACTGACCCAGCAAAATAAACAATCCTAAAGGACCCCTCCGAGTAATGGATGCTATATAAGTGTGTGTTTGGTAGGGGTGTGACGATACACTCAGCTCACGATTTGAGACGAGACACGATATTGGGTTCACGAGAACGAGACGAGATTTTAAGAAAACTACAATGACAAAATATATGACTGGACCAACAGACTTTTATTTAACCGAGTTGCACATGCATTTTGAAATGTTTTATTATAACTATTTACATGCATGAAATTGAAACTAAAACTAAAAGTTAAAGTAAAATAAATTAAATTAAATAATTCTCTTTTTTTCAAGTGCAAACAATAACAAGAGTCTGCCAAGTATGTAACTGACAACTTGGTGCAATTACACAGCCATGTTCTTTTTTAATTGTCATACAATGCTTGCATATTGTCTGTCTTATCAGTCACTCTACTGCCATTCATTATTTCCGCCGGGTACCCAAAATGCTGCCAAACAAATGATTTAAAAGTGGCGGGGCCATCCTCGACGGTAATACGGGCATTTTCCGACGTCATTCTGGCTGTCTATGGCTGCTTTCGCTGCTTGCCCTGCTTCCCCTTCTTCTCCTCTTCTTCTTTTCCATCTCCTTCTTTAGGTTCCGGCAGCCTAGACGTAGCAAAGGCGCATTACTGTCCCCAAAGGCCACAAATAGAAGTTTGGATAGCTCACAAATCTCGCGAGACAGTTTTTTAACGCAACGGGAAATATCGTCAAGTTTAATCTCGCAAGATCTCGTGGCACGGGATCTCGTCACACCCCTAGTGTTTGGGTCTGTGGAGAAAGGGTGCATCATCAGTCACTCACTTCCTGTTTCTCCCCCCACTAGCCTGCCTCTGGTGGGCGTGGCCTATCTGGATGGAACCCTGGTCATCTATGACCTCGCCACCCAGACGGTCCGAAACCGGTGCAGACACGAGGTGAGGGCACACACGCACACGCACACGCACACGCACACACAGACACACACAGGATCAGGTTGATTCTTCTCTCTCTCTCCCCCCCCCCCCCTCAAGGCGGGCATCGTGCACATGCAGTGGGAGGAGTCCTCCGCGCTTGTGTCGACGTGCGGTTTGGACGGTGCCCTGCGGCAGTGGGACGGACGCTCCGGGAACCTGGTGTCGGAGTACCGCGGGCACGCTGCCGAGGTCCTCGCCTTCGCCCTCAACCGGTAACCTAGCAGCCAGGCCACCGACCACTGGTCCTCGAAACACACTTTAGAAACAAAATAAAATGGTACTTCATAAAGTAGCATTTTTCAACATATACATATATAAACTTGGCACAAAAAGTAAGGACATTTGCCCCATTTGTAAGGAACATGCAGTTGTGGAATGAGCAGCAGCGCTGAGCATGTGGGTTGCGCCCATGAAAAATTTGCCAAATCTTTTCTGCCATTGCCAAAAAGGTTATTTTGCTGTTGCTATTGACCCTTGTTTTGAGCTTCTGGTACCCCCAGGTGCTGCCAATCAGGTGCCTGATTGGAACCTAATTGGTAGCACCTGTAAGCATGGGCCCTACTACTGTAAGTACAGCTCCAGTCAGTAAGTGTCTTCTCCAAGAATCGGCATGCTGCGTTTGACTGATCTGGATGATTGTGATAGGGCAACTTCAAGCTGGTGTTCCATAAAACCAAGTTGCGGCATTATTTGGAGTGAGCCCTAGTACCCTCTCCAAACTGAAGGACAAGTTCCATATATCGGGCAGTGATGCCAGTAACGCGTTACTTACTGGCCTCAGACCACTTTTTCAGTCACGGGTTACTATTGCCAAACCAGTAATCAGATTAAAGTTACTCATCACAGTAACTGTGCGTAACTATTTTTTTTACTGGATTACCGATTGGCGTTGAGGGCGTCTGTCTGTCTGCCTGTTAAGCCCCTGACACACCGCCCCGACACGACCAGACGCCCAAAGCGCACAAAACAGCTTGTTTATTTTTGAGCAGACGTTTTGGACGTTTTGGAAAAAAATTCTTGGCAGCAAAATGGTCACTTCGGCTGAGATGCTCGTCACGTTGGCTGCTCTCGGGCTCGTTGTTGTTGCCCGAAGACATCGCAGGAGGGAAAAAGTAAGCAGAAACCGCACAAAGTGGGTGAAGCACACACACCGCGCTTATTCGCTACGGCACCGCCCGTCATAATCGTCATAGATGGCACACAGCCAATCAGAGTACCCGACGAGTCTACTCTCCCGACGGCTGACAAGTCCCGACTGAGCATGTTGAATCGGCCCCGACGAGACCCGAGGGCTTCCGACGCTGCCCGACGGAAAGGAACACACCAAACCGACGCGGTTACGACGCCGTCCGACTGGTGCCGACGAGGCGCGACGCCCGACGGTCGGCTTGGTGTGTCCCTGGCTTTAGTGTGAGAGTGTGTGTGCGTGTGAAGCGTAAGTCTCCAAAGATCAGAGGCGAGTGTCTACCTTGACTCTCCAGAGTCCGCGCAACCAGTTTTTATTGGCGGCGGAATTAGCCGCGCGGTGCTGCGTGCGTGCGTGCGTGCGTGCGTGTGCGTGTGTGTGTGTGTGTGTGTGTGTTGCGCTGGAGCAACGGCAGCAGAGAGAGCGAGTGGGAGCCTCTAACGTTGTCGCCAGAGAACCAAACCCACGGGGAGGTCCGAGCAGCTCGAGCGCTAGAACGCGCTGTTTACGTCACGCACGTGGAGATGCGTCCGGTGATCACCCCGTAAAGCGTGCGGTGATATTTTGTGTACGCATTAAAAGTTGGCGGAAGCGGTTGAAAGCCGTGTGTCAGTGTGTGCACCTAGGGCCGTAGCACCAAATTCTGGGCCCTGTATACAAGAGGTACTGATGGGGCCCCCCCTCGAATTCCACCTAACAGCCCCCTGCGCAGAATTGTTTGGGGGGGGGGGGGTGGAAGAACAATTGTTGAGGTGGCAGGGGATGTTGTCACAGCTAAAGGTAACTAATAAAGTAACTTCATACCTGCAAACTAGTCACCTTTCGGCGAAAATCGGGGGGGGGGGGGGGGGGAGACTGACCGACCAACCAACCATAAACTGTATAATAGCCGACTGTATATTGAGCGAGAAACAAGTTTGCTATCTTCACAATAAAAGAAATCTTTGGCCAAATGACTCGCGTTCCACGACCACCAATCATAATCAAGATAAACCACAGCACGCGGCCGCGTCCCCCCCCCCCATCCTTCCAGTCTTCAGTGGACTGCTCAGTCGTCAGCGAGTTGCAGATTCAAGTTTTGATGTCTAGTAACCTGACAAAAAAAATGTAGGCTGTATAATTTTAACGTTGCTTAAGTAAATTATTAGCCAGACCAGTTCTACGTCACCCAGTTAATGCGAAAATAATATGTTTGTGAAGGCTTATCTCCACAGCATCCGTATTGTCTGATATTACTGGCGGCTATGTCATTGTTGTCAGATATGAGAGGGATCAAAGCGAGCACGTAATGAAAAAATACACTTCCGTGTGTGGTTTAATGAGTAGCTAACAGTAATGGAAACACCAACTCTATTTGGCGCGCTTTCGCATTGTCGCGACAAATCATAATCTGTCGCTGTGCAAGTTTTGTCTTATTTGTCACGCCACAACAAGATAACCACCATTGCATGTCTTTACCTTTTGTGGAAGAGGGAGAGCCGTCGGAGGATCTGACGCAGTCTATTCTTAATATTTTAATGACCACGGAAGAGGCACCAATCAGGATCGAGCATTCTTAAATGAAGTAGAATAAACAGATTTATTAGATGGGCCTACCTAAAAAAAACGTTGGAACACACAAGACCGGAAACCATAGCAACGCCGGTAAACAAACCCCGAAAAAGCCCAATCCCTAGCTCCCTGCGCTACAGCCATCCGGTGGCGCACAGAGCTTTTGGCCGTGATATTATATACTATTATATATAGAGCTCCGGGAGTTGCAAATGGCAACAATCACTTTCTCCTCCATGCTGCAGTTCACCCCGGACTGCACTACACTGAGTTGGCCGGTTGAACGCTGATTGGCTGTTACGTTACACATCTCAGTGGCCACGCTGTTGAACGCTGATTGGCTGTCATCACGAGAAATTCGCGTCAAAGTTGAAATATTTCAACTCGAGTGAATTGTCGCGCCACAAATCCTTGTGAACGCGCTCGCCTGTGCACGGCGAAAGTGTGGCCCGACAAATCAAAACTTGTCGCCGGTTTTCTCTCACGGAAAAATCGCCTGATACGCGTCTCTACGTTCACTTTGTATGGGATCTTGTCCCCCGTCGCGTTTGGTGTGAACGCACAGTAGGATCATTAAACCTGGACGGATGCAGTTGGATTTAGCCTTAACGTTTATGATAAAAAATTAGCCCTGACCCAAACGATAAATATTCTGATGATTATCTTTTCAGAATGAGAGAGCTTAAAGAGGATGAAGCATTGTATGTAGCCCAGCTTGAATCAGGGCTTAAGTGCAGGTGGAGCTGGGCTTGGTTAAAGTTGGAGGTGAAAACGGAGGTGAAGGGACAGCAGTACAGCTTCCCGCTGTCACAATATTTAAAAAAAAATTTTTTTTTATTAAACTATTCCAAGTGCAGCCTTTGCTGCACTTGGAATAGCCCGCTTTGTCAAATAAATTATGGCAAAAAGGGCTCTCATGACACACTGCCAAACAGAGGTGCACCAGCAAAAAGTGTGCACTATATTAACAACAGCCAGTGTTCTACCTCATCCTGGTCCAAGCCCAACACAAAGTGCTTCCAATGGGCCTGAAGCAATGAGGGATCGAGGTAGGGTGCCTGTAGCTATAGTCCAGCGTGTTGCAAATGCAGAGGTTTGTATATATTAAATAGGCTTGTAGTTTACATGTAAAAAAAAAGATAACTATTATTTAACTTTTTTCATAGTAGGCTCATGCCATAGCAGTAGGCTACATTACCAGGACAAATTGTACAAGGTGTGAGTCAGTTTAGAGTTAGTTTAGATTAAATGTATTGAAAATGCCCTGGGCTAGCACTAACAGCTTTACAGTATTAATGGCAGTTTATGAATACTAGCCAAAGCCATGGTCACAGGGTCATAATAAATGGCAGGGCAAGGTATTAGCAAAAGCTGTACTGATGAAAATCATAATGCTTTCTTTGCCTAGGCAATAGTTCTCTTTACGATGGCCGAGCCTTCCCTTCCGTTTTCCTTTACACCAGTGATGGTGAACCTGGCCCAAGAACTGGCAAAAGACAAAGTAGCTCTGAGTCGGCTGAAGCTTAATTTACATGTTAAAATAGCAAATAGCAATTTGGCTGGGGGGGGGATGCCCCCAGACCCCCCTAGAACAGTTTAGGTTGTCACCTTTTTCAACCCAAATGAGTTTGCAGGTATGAACTTGTAATCTAACTTAGTTACTTTTAAAATACAATAATCAGTAAAGTAACTAAGTTACTATATTAAGGAGTAACTAGTAATCAGATTACTTTTTCAAGGTAACTGTGGCAACACTGATAACGGGGGATGTCAAAGACAGGCTGCGAAGTGGGCCTCCCAAGAAGACGACACCCCAAGAAGACCATTTCATCACCCTGTCAGCACTTACACCGGGATTCCACCGGACGCGTTACGGCTGCGGCACGGCTGGGCCGCGGCACGGCTGGGCCGCGGCACGGCTGGGCCGCGGCACGGCTGGGCCGCGGCACGGCTGGGCCGCGGCACGGCTGGGCCGCGGAACGGCTGGGCCGCGGAACGGCTGGGCCGCGGAACGGCTGGGCCGCGGAACGGCTGCGACTTCTGCCCTGCGTGCATTTCCACCAGGCGCGTTACGGCAGCGCAGCGCTGCCTTCCGAGCCAGCCGTATTCACGCGATATTACAAGATCACGCGAGAATCCTA
>OLKM01001096.1:133099-172990 GCA_900291075.1 Melanogrammus aeglefinus
TAATCCGGAGCGCTTTATGGCGAACACACGAACACTTAGGCCCCGTCCACACGGAGCCGAAACGGGCGAAAACGATCTGATTTCATTTTATGCGGTTCAGGAATATCGCGGTAAAGACAGAGTCAAACCGCCGCATCGAGCTGTAGAAACACTGTAGTAAATATTCAAGGCACTGGTTCTCCACAGAAAAAAGTTGAGCCCATCAAGCCTGCGCGCTGTAGGCCTATACAAACATTCAGTCACAAGGAGATTCAACCTTTCAAATTGAGCAGAAATACTTTTTAATGTACAGTTAGTAATTACATTTATCAAGGGGCTTTATTTAAAGCTACAAAAATAATACAAATAAAATAATAAATAAAAAATTCAACGCAACTCTGACGTCCCCCAGCTGGTGGGGGGCTAATGCCATAATCGTTTGCGTTTCAGGCGTAGCACACACGAATCCTAACACTAAACCGCATAGGTCCGGATAGATTTGAAACCACCTCCGAGGGTGGTTTCAGAAATGTGCGGTTTCGGGCACCGGATTCGCCGGCTCCGTCTGGACGGTCGGCCGAAACGCACAAGACTTGTGGTTTCACCAAAAAATCGGCTTCGTGTGGACGGGGCATTAGAAGGCGAACACACGTTCACCAAGACGAAAAAGCCAGCGCCGGGCGACTTACGCCACTATTTCACAATGGATCGTGGATGCCTGGGCTGATATATCAGTCTCAACTGTGGTCCGAGCTTTCACGAAGGCAGGAATAATCACTGAACTGCCAGGCAGCAGCAGCGACACTTACTCGGATAATGACGCTAGGGAGCCGGGCATGTTGGATGCTGTACTCGCCTAACTGTTCAATTCGGACACTGAAGAAGAAGAATTTGAGGGATTCGTGGACGGGGAATGAACTGAAAAAGTGAGCTTTACGTTTAATACGTAACTGAACAATGTGGAATTAGCGGTATCAGACTGTTTCTTTTACGAGTTTACAACTGAACAAGGCTGGGAGATATGTTAATATGGACATTAACGTTTGAACATCGTTAACATGGGAGTGAACGGAGTTCACAGAACGCTTAATAAAGTTTGACGTCTTTATCTGAATAATTAACGAGGTCACTCGGAAGGATTCGTACCCGCTTCCGCGGATTGACGACGCCCTGGACTACATCGGGGGGTCGAGCTGGTTCAGCTCCCTGGACCTGCGTAGTGGCTACTGGCAGGTGGAGTCGGCACCCGAGGCCAAACCTAAGACAGCGTTCACCATCGGGCAGGGGCTGTAGCAGTTTCGCGTCATGCCGTTCGGACTATGCAACGCGCCGGCGACGTTCGAGCGGATGATGGAGAGGATCCTGGCGAGCGTCCCCCGGAGTCGCTGTGTCGTGTACCTGGACGAACTGTTGGTGCATGCAGGCGATTTCGGCGGGGCGCTGGTGAACCTGCGGGAGGTTCTTGGCGCCATCCGCCGGGCCGGGTTGCGGCTGAACCCTGCCAAATGTTCCCTGCTGGCCAGAGAAACAATGTTCTTGGGGCACGTGGTGAATGAGAGGGGCGTAGCCACTAACCCGGCCAAGGCGGCTACGGTCCGGGACTGGCCATCCCCCGCCAACGCCGGCGAACTGCAGAGTTTTCTGAGTCTGGCGGGGTACTACCGCCGGTTTGTCCGGGACTTTGCTACGGTCGCCAGCCCCCTCCACTGTTTAACTGAGGTGGGCCGGCCGTACGTCTGGGACAACGCCTGCACCACGGCCTTCGCCCGACTCCAGGCGGTGCTTACCTAGGCCCCGGTCCTGGCTTACCCCGACGCTGGTCGTCCTTTCGTCCTCGACACCGATGCCAGTAACGTGGGGGTCGGTGCGGTCCTCTCCCAGGGAGTGGGGGAGGGGGAACGTCCCGTCGCCTACTTCAGCCGCACTCTCAGTCGGGCGGAGCGCAATTACTGCGTGACCCGACGGGAGCTGTTGGCTGTGTTTCTGGCCGTGCGACATTTCAGGCCGTACCTGCATGGCAGGCGCTTCCTGATCCGCACCGACCACGCATCCCTCACCTGGCTCCTCAGTTTCAAGAACCCTGAGGGCCAGGTGGCTCGACGGCTGGAAGTTTTACAGGAGTACGACTTCGAGATCCAGCATCGGGGGGGGCGGCTCCACAATAATGCTGATGCACTCTCCCATCGGCCCTGTGCAGTCCTGGAGTGTCGCTACTGCCTGCACCAGGAGGAGCGGGCCCACGAGTCTCCAGTGGCTCCTGCTGACGGCGAGTCAGCTGGAGCAGCAGCAGCGGGCCGACGAGACCCTGGCGTTGTTGAGGGACTGGCTGGAGGCGGGGCAGAGCCCCAGCTGGCCGGAGGTGTCGGCACGAGGGCCTGAGGTGAAGGCCTACCACTCCCAGTGGGGGTGTTTCCAGCTCCACAACGGGGTGGTCCACCGCCGCTGGCGGGACCCTAGGGGGAAGGGCGACATCCTGCAGCTGTTGGTGCCTCGTGTGCTTCGTCCCCAGGTGCTGCAGCTGGTCCACGGCTCGGTGGGGGCGGGGCACTACGGGAACGCAAAGACCCTGCATCCCCTGCGGGGGCGGTTCTACTGGCCAGGCTGTCGACGGGACGTGGAGCTGCATGCCACTGCTGCGACAACTGTACGGCGCAGAAAGGGCCTGCCCAGCGTTCCCACGCCCCGCTTCAGCAGTACCTGGTGGGAGCACCGATGGAACGGGTGGGGGTCGACGTCCTGGGGCCGTTTCCTGTCACCGACTCTGGCAACCGCTATGTCCTCGTGGCCATGGACTACTTCACCAAATGGCCAGAGGCGTATGCGGTGCCGGATCAGAGCGCTGCCACCACCGCGGAGAGGCTGGTGGAGGAGATGTTTGCCCGTTTCGGGGTCCCTGCTGAGCTCCACAGCGACCAGGGGCGGAACTTCGAGTCCCAGGTCTTTGGGGAGGTCTGCCGGCGGCTTGGGGTGCACAAGACGAGGACGCCGCCGCTCCATCCTCAGAGTGGAGCGGTTTACCCGCACCCTGGCCACCCAGCTCGCCATCCTCACCAGCCAGCACCAGCGGGACTGGGACCGTCATCTGCCCCTGGTCCTGTGGTCCTATCGGACTGCGGTGCAGGAATCAAGTCACTGCACGCCGGCTGCCCTCATGTTCGGGCGGGAGCTCCGGACACCGGTGGACTTGGTGTTCGGGTCCCCGCCCGAGCCTGAGATCGCCGGGGGTGTAACTATGGACTATTTCTGCAGGCTGAGGGATCGCCTGCTGGTGGTCCACGACTACACCCGCCGGGCTCAGGCTGCCTCAGGGGTGAGGCAGAAGGGGGGCTATGACACTCGCTGCCTGGGACGAGCGTTCACACCCGGGGACAGGGTGTGGGTGTATTGCCCCGTCAGAAAGAGGGGGGTCTGCCCCAAACTGCGGAGCCACTGGCAGGGGCCAGGGGAAATCCTCAACAGAGTGTCCGAGGTGGTGTACTGGCTGCGGATGCCGGGCGCTCGGGGGAGGGTGGTGGTGTTGCACCAGGACAGACTCTCGCCGTACCGCCCCCTCGCCCCGGTTGCTGCTGGTGAAGAAGGAGGAACGCCTCGCGGTTCCCCTGGCGACTCCTCTGTCCCTGCCGGCTCCCCGGGTGGGGCCGTTGACCCTGCGGCTACCGCCCCTGGGGGCTTCAGCGGCCGAACCGGCGGCGCCGGCCCCTGAACACTTAAGAGACTATGTGCCAGATGATGGGGTCGTCGGGACGTCTGACCACTGAGGTGGGGGCTGTGTGGCGACCACGGGTGTGGGCGCCATGTTCTGGAGCTGCAGGGGGTTCTGGGAATTGGGGTTGTCAGTTGACAAAAGGGGTTTATTAAGTTATTCTGTGGTTAGGGCTAAGTGGGGTTCATGGGTTCGGGATGTTTTATGGTTGTGTGTGTTCTGTTAACGTGTAGTCTATTAACATTCTATTGTTCATTTCATTGTTGTTTACACCGTCACTGGGAGTGACGTCTCCGTTGGTTAGGTGTACCGTGTTCATGTTGTGTTTTTCCGAATATAAACCAACTCTCGCAGTCGAGTGGTGTAAGGGGCGCGAGAGTTGAACTAAAGAGTTAACCCTGGTCTTCCGTCTCTTCCTGACCGACGCTACAATATATATACAGTGAAGAAAATAAGTATTTGAACACCCTGCTATTTTGCAAGTTCTCCCACTTAGAAATCATGGAGGGGTCTGAAATTTTCATGGTAGGTGCATGTCCACTGTGAGAGATAATCTAAAAAGAAAAATCCAGAAATCACAATCTATGATTTTTTAACAATTTATTTGTGTGATACAGCTGAAAATAAGTATTTGAACACCAACGTTAATATTTGGTAGAGTAGCCTTTGTTTGCAATTACAGAGGTCAAACGTTTCCTGTAGTTCTTCACCAGGTTTCACGACAGACTGCAGGAGGGATTTTGGCCCACTCCTCCACACAGATCTTTTCTAGATCAGTCAGGTTTCTGGGCTGTCGCTGAGAAACACAGAGTTTCAGCTCCCTCCGAAGATTTTCAATTGGATTTAGGTCTGGAGACTGGCTAGGCCACTCCAGAACCTTGATATGCTTCTTACGAAGCCACTCCTTGGTTTTCCTGGCTGTGTGCTTTGGGTCATTGTCATGTTGGAAGATCCAGCCATGACTCATCTTCAATGATCTGACTGAGGGAAAGAGGTTGTTCCCCAAAATCTCACAATACATGGCTGCAGTCATCCTCTCCTTAATACAGTACAGTCGTCCTTTCCCATGAGCAAGAAAAAACACCCCCAAAGCATGATGCTACCACCCCCATGCTTTACAGTAGGGATGGTGTTCTTGGGATGGTACGCATCATTCTTCTTCCTCCAAACATGCTTAGTGGAATTATGACCAAAAAGGTCCATTTTGGTGTCATCTGACCACAAAACTTTCTCCCATGACTCCTCTGGATCATCCAAATGGTCATTGGCAAACTTAAGATGGGCCTTAACATGTGCTGGTTTAAGCAGGGGAACCTTCCGTGCCATGCATGATTTCAAACCATGACGTCTTAGTGTATTACCAACAGTGACCATGCTGGTGGTCCACCTGGTGGTCCCAGCTCTTTTCAGGTCATTGACCAAGTCCTGCCGTGTAGTTCTGGGCTGATTCCTCACCTTTCTTAGCATTATTGAGACCCCACGAGGTGATATCTTGCATGGGGCTCCACTCCGATTGAGATTGACCGTCATGTTTAGCTTCTTCCATTTTCTAATGATTGCTCCAACAGAGGACCTTTTTTCACCAAGCTGCTTGGCAATTTCTCCGTAGCCCTTTCCAGCCTTGTGGAGTTGTACAATTTTGTCTCTGGTGTCTTTGGACAGCTCTTTGCTCTTAGCCATGCTGAATGTTTGGGTCTTACTGATTGTATGGGGTGGACAGGTGTCTTTATGCAGCTAACGACCTCACACAGGTACATCTGATTCAGGATAATACAGTGGAGTGGAGGAGGACTTTTAAAGGCGGACTAACGGGTCTTTGAGGGTCAAAATTCTAGCTGATAGACAGGTGTTCAAATACTTATTTTCAGCTGTATCACACAAATAAATTGTTAAAAAAATCATAGATTGTGATTTCTGGATTTTTTAGATTTTTTCTTTTTAGATTATCTCTCACACAGTTGACATGCACCTACCATGAAAATTTCAGACCCTTCCATGATTTCTAAGTGGGAGAACTTGCAAAATAGCAGGGTGTTCAAATACTTATTTTCTTCACTGTATATATATATATATATATATATATATATATATATATATATATATATATATATATATATATATATATATATATATATATATATATATATACACACACACACACACGTTGTCCCAGGTTAATTTCATGGCAGCCCCACATAAACACCACCGATTTTTTCCTGTGCGCTTTGATACATCTCTCTCTCCTTCATCTATTTCTCCTCCATAGTCAGGCTCTGTTGGGGGCACTAAAACTCCCACTGCTCTTATTGGCTCAAAAGCATAGGTAATTGGATGCCTACCCTCATTGGTGGGTCTATCCCATTTGTCCATATTCATTTTGTTGAGGCAGTAGCTACCTGTGAGGCTATGAGCCGCTATGTAAACAACATGTTACCAACCATTCTCGTGACGTCATCGTATTCTGAAAACAAATATGGCGGCGCAGAGGCAGAAAACATTATAATTAATGCAACTTGTTTGTGCTTTATTCTGAATAATGGGTCATATTTCCGACTTTATTTGTATTTAGGGTATATTTAAATATTTAACTAGTGCTATAGACATCGGTTTTATTTGATTGCTTCATTTCCACTTTAAATCTCAATCGGTTCAGTTAAGCTATGGACGGGATCAAAGAAACAACTTCTTTCTTGCCTTTAATCTCATTACGTTATTCAGGCCTGATACTGTTAGGCGTGGTGCCTGAATTCAGGCTTGAGCTCAGCCATGTATGTTGTCAAGAAAAGTGAGAATAGGTTTAAAATGTCTAGTCAACACATCAACCTACCTGACCTTGTGATTGACATGTCTGCCACCAACTAGTCGTAGTCTATATAAGGAAGTCTTTTACCTTTGTATGTTTGCACTGAGGATGGTCTGAATGGGACTGAAAACGTTTTGCAAACCACTTTGGGTAGCACTTTACACTTTTATGCAGTAAAAACTCATTGTTGCATCGGCTACTTGGTGTGCGAGTTCCGCTCCTTTTATTGTTGTCAAGAAAGGCAATTCTCTATGGTGTCTTCGAATCTATGATAATTTCAGGCACAGATCATTTCACTTCCTATCAGCCCTGCGTTATTAGTACATTGTTCGATTTACCTTTTCTTGGAGTATCAGTCCATTTTGTTGGGGGTCAGTTTAGTAGTATGTATAGTAGACTCACTAGCGATACCCAGTAATCCATGTACTTATTTGAGCATCACGTCATGGAGTAGGTCTAGTGTGATCCTAGTTTGACTTTACTGGAAACCAAGCACTCGTCCTCAGGTCCTCAGCATCATAAAATATGCACTCACTTGTGTACCAAATGTGGTCAATGGTGCTGCTTCACATCAGGACAGAATGGCTTCAAAAAGCTATCGACTAGCTCGTAGCTTATACGGACCTGTAGCCAATGCTTATCGACACTGATTACAATATTGCCATCAATAAAGCCACACCCTTTAACTGATATCACTTTGATTGACCTAATTTTGTTTACAAGACTTGTACTTTCAACGCTTCCACTACGGAAGCAAATGTGTAGCAAAATTCAAATGGTAATGCAATTTGCGAAATTCTAATTACATTTCAATCCGCAAAACACTTTGCAAAACATTTTGCAAAATCTTTTGCAAAGTGTTTTGCGGATTGAAATGTAATTTGAATTTCGCAACGCACGTGCGTGGCGAAGTGCACGGGGACGCTATAGCTTTTCAATTTGAATAAAGGAACTCAAACAATTTGAGTTGAAAATTGTTTGCAAATTTTATTGAGGATTTCATTGTCACGTCGCATATTAAAATACACTTTGAATAACGTATTTACAATTACATTATTAAATTGCATAATGAATTGTCAATTGCATAATGTAATGACTTATTGAATTGCAAATTGCATTGCCATTTGGATTTTGTTACCCTTCCATACTTCCACAACCCCTCAATCGCACACATTGCAACCAATTTTTTTTGTGCGATAAAACACTGGAGATGAGTTTTGTTCCATGTTTTAAACTAAATATGAAGGAACCAGTTTTACCAACTGTTTGCGGATGCAGTTCAGAAAATAGAAAGGTGAGGGTTATGATCTTGGAAGTATTTGTCCAATACAATGCCTTATGCCCTGGAAAGACACACACACAGGCAGGCAGACATGCAGTCATTCAGGCAGAAAATGTGTACACAGAGGTTAGGGCTTGTTGCCAAGAAAATGCTTTTAATCAGACGGGATTTCCAGACGAGGGTAAAGGTTAAACATGTGGTGACCCACAACTACAATGCTAAGACATTCACCAAGGGACTGTACCTTTTAAGGAAAAGGGTTTTGGGATAACCGTTCCGTTTTACGACAGTTCTGGTTTTACGTTATTTCTGTTTTACAGCAGTTACGTTCTGAACTCATGCTGGAGTAACAAGTATTATTATTGAAGTGGAGAGTAAAGCTGACTCGACCCATCTCCGTCTCTTGTCTCGTCATTTACCGCACTCCACAAACACATGTTTTAAGAATGGCAACTTGTTAACCTTTCTGTTTATATGATCATACGGGATCTGGTTTGCGGAGGCAACCTTGTTTAAAACTAATGTATATACAAATACACTGGACCCCCTCTTCATATTAAAACATGTGGAAAATGTATCTGAACGTGAACCTCCAATATTTAAACTTTGCTAACATATATTTATCCGTCATGTATTAATATTTAATTGTCTATGCAGGCAGTTAAATTATGTGTTTTTTCGGCCAAGATTAAGAAGGAAGCCACTCGTTACTTGTGCCTATTTCTGCACAATTAAAGGAAACGCGTGTCAACTGTCAGTGTGTTTACCTGAACCTGTTTAGAGTGGCCCGCTGCATATTTCATCTGTATGTGTGTGTGTGTGTGTGTGTGTGTGTGTGTGTGTGTGTGTGTGTGTGTGTGTGTGTGTGTGAGTTTGCGTACGTGCATGCGTGTGTTAGTGAGTGCGCATGTGTCTGTTTTTGTGTGTGTGTGTGGGCGCGCTTGTGTGTACGTGCGGGTCTGTTCGTGCGCATGTGCGTGTTGCATGTCACCTTTTTTCCGCACTTCAGACAACCACTGTGGTCGTCTTTGTAAATAATTGCATGAATATATTCCAAAAACGTTTGGTTATTCTTTAAAAGGGCCCAGATAACAGCTATGAGGCCTATATACACTGAGGTAATCTCAATATGTTTTATTGCTTGTCTTTATTACATGGAATAGGCTGAATCCCATGATCCCATGGCATGAAAATTTCAACTTTTTTTTTTATAACAAAATATGAGTTCCCCTAGCCTACCTATGCTCCCCCAGTAGCTAGAAATTTCGTTGGGTGTAAAATGAACACTAGGCAATTCTGCTCCGCCTTTGAAAAAACGAAGCTCAGACGTGCTGTTTTGGAAATTTGGCCGTATGTCGTAATAAGGGGAGGTGCCTTTCTCTGCCTTGCCAGCCCAGAGAATTTGGCCCGGCAATGAGATACGACCGTGCGAGCACCACATATGTGTTATAGCCCATAACAAGTCAGACTCTCATCTTTGGTATTTCCACAACGAGACTCGTAGTGGAGGTTATCTCAGCTATGGTTGAGAAGGAATTGGGGGAAAGGAACTTTGGCTTTGACTCCCTGAAGTACATGATCCACGACTTGGAGGAGAAAGGCACTGTTGCATGCGAATGTCTCCCACTTGAGCCCCGCTTCCCGCTGCCAAGGGACAACCACCTCAGCGCTGCCCGCTGCAGAAGGCGATGGTGCCCTATAGCGCTGCCTGCTGTCCCTCGGCAGAGAGGCTCCGGCGGGAGACAACCGCGGTCAACAATCCCTTTCTCCTCCATGTCATGGTTCAGTCTATTTCAGATTGACGTGGAAAAACCAGAGACGAGAACCCGACGCAGTCGTTTGTGATTCATAATATCGTCTGGAGACGCACACAGCTTTTGGCCGTGATAATATTTCTTATATGATATCTATGCATTATATGATATAACTTAGATATAGAGCTCCAGGACTCCCGCCTGAGCACCTGGAGTGTTCTAGAATATTTACAGAACACGGCCAAAGGCTGTGTGCGCCTCGCCAATGCGATACATCCACTGTAAACAGAGCGCATGGTTCCGTGGCCGCAAGCTGCTCCGGGCAACACCCCCACCGTCCTCCTTGACCCGCCTCTCTCCTCCTCATTTGCATTAAAGCTACAGACACCGAAACTGCGCGTTTCGGGAAAGCTCAATATGCGACTGGCTCGTAGTGGCTGTAATTCTCCACCACGGCTGAATTTCGGGAACGTCTTCAAATACTGTGTTTGGGGCCCACTAATACCTATATTAAAGCATCCATAAAGTAGCATGCCATGGGACCTTTAGAGATAAAATAAGCAATGGTATATCTCCTCACATAAACCCTGTGTGATCTGCTGCTCTCTCACTTTGGCCTCACCTATTATTTGTATAAACACAATAAAGTGGATCAAGTCTTCTCTCGTCCTTCCGGATGCGTCTGTCCTGGCCCAAGATGAGGGCTTGGTTCCTTTTGACTTATTCCCTCGTTCCCTAGTATCTAGTTAACACTATTTAGTACACTATGCATACGTTACTATAGGAAGTATATCAGCGTGTATTGTGTTGGTGAGCCCTGATGGGCTGATTCTTTTGGAATTATCTGATTGTATACAGCGAGGCATCAAGGGTTTTAGAGGGCAGATAAGTGTGCATGGGGTGAGCATTTATTCTATGGTGCACTTGCAGCAAAGAAGGGCATTTTATAGGCAGCCAGCCGAGGACCAGATTTCAGGCATCATTACAAAAATATAGTGCACCAAATACTTTTCTGTAATTTGCACAGTATTTCTGCACTAGAATCAACTGTGGCTGGTACCACTACAACTTGAACACTTTACCCTACACTTTAAACTTTACTACACCTCATAACCTGTTATTATTACCATTGTTTTAGCTTATCTTATTATTATTTACTTTTTTTTATTTAATCTTATTATTATTATTTATTATTGTGATCTATATGCTGCTCCTTATTTTTACATATTCGTATTTACTTATCTTTATTTAGTTTATTTTGTATTGTTGCTGCTATGTGGCGGTTTGGGAGCCAAGCCTAAGGAGTTGACTCTTGTGTACAATGAGATGTAATAAAAGTAACTCTGACTCTGATTTTGATTCTGATAGTGCCCTATATAGGCCACTATATAATGCCTATCTAGTGCACAAGTGGCCCAATTAGAAGACAGCCTTATGATAATATGAAAGACTGACTCCCCTCATTCTTTCCCCTGGTCTGTGACTGTGTCCGGGTCAGAGGTCAGAGGCAGGTCAGCGTGGGAGGATGATGTAAGACGGGGGTTATCATGCAGCTCTCTCAGCCCGGCGTGGCCACATCCTCTATGGGCTGGGAGATCAGTTCCACATTACAACGTTAGAAACAAAGGGAAAGGACAAACTCCGGTTTTAATTCAGTTAAAGTGTGGAACGCAATAACGGAAAATAACTGAAATGCTGTGCTGCAAATGTTCTTTGTAAACCCACAAAAGCCACTAGCTACCGACCAGTTTAGCTTTGTTAACACCATATGGAGGCTTTTCGAATAAACATATTTACCCGTAATTCACTTTAAATCAAATTTAGTAAGTTGGTTACCAAAGTAGTCCCAAACAACAACCGACGGTTAGCAAAGGAATCCAACATCTGCTGTGTGTGTGTGTGTGTGTGTGTGTGTGTGTGTGTGTGTGTGTGTGCGTGTGTGTGCGTGTGTGCGTGCGTGCGTGCGTGCGTGCGTGGTGCGTGCGTGCGTGCGTGCGTGCGTGCGTGCGTGCGTGCGTGTGTGTGTTTGTAGGGTGTATACATAACGCTATCTAACCAGAACAGGTCCATCTCCCCCAGTCCAAACTATGGTCGCGTCTGGCAATCAACACACAACTGTCCACCATTCCTGGCCGTTCCATCCGGTATGTTTAAATATCAGCCATGTTTGACAACTGCTATTAATTTGTCTTTAGGTTTACACACACACACACACACACACACACACACACACACACACACACACACACACACACACACACACACACACACACACACACACACACACACACACACACACACATACATACATACATACATACATACATACATAAATGCAGACACACACACGCGCGTGCACGCACACACATACACACACGTGTACATACACACAGGAAGTGTGTACGTACACAAGTGTAAATGTTTTTTTTAATGAATGGGATATAAATGAATGGAGTTATCTCCCTGAAGGAAAACACAGCCTGTCATCAACGTCTAGGACCTTAAAGTGCGTATGAAACATTCACCTTCTTAGACAGAGATATATTTTCTCATTCTTCTGACAAATGTACTTATTGTTAGTCGCTCTGTATAAAAGCATCTGCGTCTGAGTACACAATACGTTGCCCGATTCATCTTCGTCTTTGGCTTCAGGATCAAGCAGGGAAACCTTTTGTTTGGTGAAATTTAGAAATGGTGTGCATTATATGAACAAAGATATTATAGCTACATATTGTAATCATAATACCAAATTGACATACATTTAGTGCATTTGGCAGACTCTTTTATCTAAAGCAAATTACAGTAAGTATGTACATTTGTCAGAAGAAAGAGATACAACAATATATCGCTGTCGGAACAGCAAGGATGTTAATAGAACAACTGTCGAGGACAAACAATTGCTAGGCCAAATTATTATTATCAACAAGCTGGATTCTGAAACATAATGGCCACCATCTACTGTGTAGGCATCCCAGAGCAGGAACCCACCTGCAGACCTGATTCAGTAACCAGAGCGTCTGGAGATAATGCTGGAATCTAACCCCCTCTCCCTTACACCCACACATTCTACAACCCCAAAAGGCACACACACACTCGCACGCACACAAGCGGACGGGCGTGCACACACAAACACATGCACATGCACAGGCACAAACCCGCGCAGCCGCTTGCACACACGCACGCTTGCGCGCACACACACACACACACACGCTCGCACACAAACAGAACCACCAACCTACAGTTCCTATTTACTTTGAACTATTTGGTCATTTACCAGACGCTGCTATTGAAACCCCTTTGTTGATAAAGGCCAGGTCATAAGTAGAGACGGCCATGTTAACCGTTAAGGACCACTATTGGTACCGTCTTACAAGATGGCCCCCGGCATGAGGCAACTACATTCCCTTTACAAAATGGCGAAATGGCAATCGTCAAGCAGGCGTTGCAGAGACGGTCAGAAATTAGGGAACACATAGAGCAACAGGGTATGCAAGGAAAAATAACTTGGCTAGCCAATGCGGACAAGGGTCCATAGTACTGCATTACGAGCTAAGGCTAAAGGCTTTTCCACCAGGGAGTTGACATCTAGTACTGGGTTAGCGTAATTTTACACGTTAATTTAACGTGAATTTTAACGTCCTGATGCGTTGATAGGACAACGGGTCGTATGCTCGAAAATCAAGCTGGTTCTTGGGGAGTTGGCGTGTAGAACCAACCCTAAACCAGCACCAGGTTTGCGTTGGTGGTAAGGGGGTAGGATACAGTAGACCACGACAGACAAAGACAGTGAATAAGATATGAAGCCCTCTGATAGGACTAAGACATATGACTATCAATGTCTGTATCAAGCAGCCGGTAGGGCATTGGGCCATCCTAAACAAGCCTCCTGCTCGTTAAGGATGTCTACATGGAGACCTGTGGACGCTTGGGGCTTCAACCCACAACCTGTCAGCTCATGGAGTCGAAGTCATCCCGAGCACTAGACAGTAGCACAGATGTGACACACAAACAAGCTTTCCCCCATGCACGCACACAGGCACACAAACACACACGCACGCAGGCGCACGCACGCAGGCGCACACACACACACACACACACACACACACACACACACACACACACACACACACACACACACACACACACACACACACACACACACACACACACACACACACACACACAAACATATCCAGATCTGAATAGTGGTGCAGCCTGCGTCACACAGGGATGCTGCCTTGTGTCTCCCGTCCGAGCCTGAGCCCCCCCCCCCCCCCCCCCCCCCCCAAACCCAGTGGGACATGTCTTCTGCCCCGGTCGGACCCAAAACAACATTGTTTAGGTGCTCTTCCTGAGGGGGATGAGGATGCATGAGGGGGAAGTGCCCCTCGTGCTCTAGTGGGCACTTCCTCTTTCAGACAGTCTCTCCGCATGGAACTACCCTCCCTCTCCCATACCTCTCTCTCTCTCTCTCTCTCTCTCTCTCTCTCTCTCTCTCTCTCTCTCTCTCTCCTCTCTCCTCTCTCTCTCTCTCTCTCTCTCTCTCTCTCTCTCTCTCTCTCTCTCTCTCTCTCTCTCTCTATATATATATATATGTATATATACATCTCACACACACACTCGCAAGCACACACACACACACGCACAAAAACACACGCACACAAATACACACAGACACATAAACACACACCTCTATCATAGCTCCATCCCTCTCCGTCTCTCTCTCGCTCTCTCTCTCTCTCTCTCTCTCTCTCTCTCTCTCTCTCTCTCTCTCTCTCTCTCTCTCTCTCTCTCTCTCTCTCTCTCTGTCCCGCTCTCTCTCAGGTTCTCGATAGGTCTTTGGCAGAGAGACCGGGTTGCGGGGTTTAACTTTGTTGCATAGTTGACCGGCTCTTGAGTCAAACCCTTTCAGTTTAGTGCTGCAGCAGACAGAAGTGTCTGGATGGGGACCGAGGGAGTCTTTGAAACTTTGCCCTGAATTCTGGATGTTTTATACTTCTTAAAAGTTATATGCAGGCGGAATCTACCCCTTTGAAGGTAAGGGTGTACTAGTTTGTTGAATATAACTATGGTGGACAGTACTGAAGACAGTAACTGTGTTTTCTTAAGCCTATATTGTGCTTTTGTATAGTAGGCTTTGTAGCTGGTTGAAAAAACATTGGTTGGTTTAAACTGAAGCAATACATCACAGGAGACAGCAGACGAGTATTGAAATTATAAAACGGTGATCAAATGAAACAGGCAAGCATACAGAAAGATAAACAGTTTATCAATATACAATAAGAGCAACAGCAAACTTTTGTTTCTTCTTCTAGAAATGAGTCTTAGCAATAACATTTTTAAGATGACCAATTATTTCTCATTCCAATATCCAGTCTTGACTCCAGGGGTTTAAACAAATAAAGACAAATAAACCTTTATATACTGTATATCAATTACATGGACACAAAATACATTATATCAAATATAATGTAGACCATTCATTTTCTTTACAGAATGTTGATTCAGACCTGAACTCTGTAATGATGTGTTCATTCTCAAAGCTTTACCGTTATTTATTCTTGTTAAAACACTGTTGCTCTGGTAACACACTTTACACGGATGCGTTTGTGTTCCTATCACAGGGACTGGATGGTCAGAGATCTGCCCGCCAGTGTGTGTGTGTTGTGTGATATCAAAGTGCTTGATGCAGTAGCCTCCTCCTGACAACATACACAAAGCTGAATGTAACTCCAGCGTACAGATTCATCTTTAATTAATGGTCCATAGTTTCCTGTCCCAAGTTTTTGTCGAGATTCCGCATGTTACTCTGGTTGACTTAATGCACTCACAAACACACACACACACATACCACACACACACACAAAACACCCACACCCACACCCACACCCACACACACACACACAACACACACACACACAATTATTTGTGCACACACCTACATGTCAGCCATGATTAAGTAAGCGAGGAGTGTGAGAGAGAGAGAGAGAGAGAGAGAGAGAGAGAGAGAGAGAGAGAGAGAGAGAGAGAGAGAGAGAGAGAGAAAAGAGAGAGAGAGAGAGAGAGAGAGAGAGAGAGAGAGAGAGAGAGAGAGAGAGAGAGAGAGAGAGAGAGAGAGAGAGAGAGAGAGAGAGAGAGAGAGAGAGAGAGAGAGAGAGAGAGAGAGATTTACGACAAAACAATGTGTGTGGTGTGACTGGGAGGGCATTGGTGGCAGAGGGTCTTGTAACAGAATGGTATCATGTGATTAATGGTGGAATGGTCCAGCTATGTTGCTGCGTGGAGCATAAACACTGCTGCTATACTTAATACTGTTATGAATGATGACCTCGCTGCTGTGTTTGTATCACATCGATGTCTGCCGTCACCGGTATTCATATATTAGTTTCATTCTGGGTTTATGTGTTAACGACATTCTTTTCTACGTTAACACATCAATTATCTCTTCATCTTAATGTGAAATCTATCGTTAGCTTGTCCGATATCTGACTTTCTTCAACCACATCCTCCTCCCCCGGAAAAATGTGACGCATGTCACCATTTCGTAATTTTGTTTTCCGTAATCTATCGTTCAGCACTCCAATCCACTACTACGCACCCACCCGCCAAATGACACAGCCTCTGGTTAATTCACAATTATTTCATCATTGCAAAACAACCCGTGTGAAATGTGTTCAGCAGCCAAAAGGAAAGGCAGTGGCTGTCCTGTCGTTCCCATGGTGACCGGGTCAAGGTGAAACACATGGGCTTGGACAGGTTGGCGTCTTAGTGAAAGGATTTGAGGAGATGGTCCCTTGTCCACCATGATTCAGAACACCATTGACTTAACAAATAAAATAACACAAGGCATAAAGCAACATTAAAGGCTGAATGGATGAAAACATGTATATATATATATATACTATCTATATATATGGTCTGTTTTGCAGAGAGACTGGGTTGCG
Organism: Melanogrammus aeglefinus; assembly: GCA_900291075.1. Lineage (NCBI taxonomy): Eukaryota > Metazoa > Chordata > Actinopteri > Gadiformes > Gadidae > Melanogrammus > Melanogrammus aeglefinus. The sequence continues at coordinate 149,565 of OLKM01001096.1, forward strand.
GGGTTAACTCCGCTGGATAGTTGACTGGTGCTTGAGCCAAACACTTTCAGTATAGTACTGCACTTAGTTATAATACTGAGTTGTGTAGCATTTTATCCTACCTATCTCTGTTGTATACAGGGAATGGGTTAACCTAGAGATTGTTGTGGTTCTATGAGCATCCTTACTGTACCCACAGCGGTATATTGTTGTTTCTCCTTCTTCTGACAAACGTACGTAGCTTTGGATAAAAGCCTCCTAAATGCCCTGAATGTAAATGTAAATGTAAAGCAGTGTTTGGATGGGGACTGAGGGCCAGCTGTGTTGATCACTCATTCTGTTCACCTGTGCTCCTCGTTATTAGTTTAATCATGTATTTGTAGTAGAATTCACATGCAATAGAAAAAAAATCTATTGGCTGGAAAATGTTGCCGTTTTGCCATTGGCCTGATTGTTGTTTTACCTTAATATTGTTTATTTAAAAATATAAACAAAACATATCCGTGCTTCCCTCCAGGTGTCAAACACCTTGAACAACCCCCTACCATCCTGCTCCGTCCGTTCCGTGGCGAGGTCTCCGCCCTGGGCATGGAGCCCAACCGCTCCGCCCCCTCCGCCCCCTCCGCCCCCTCCACCCCTTCTGCCCCCTCCTCCCCCTCCGCCCCCTCCTCCCGCTCCCCCCTGCTCTCGGCCGAGCAGCTGATCTATGCCATCACCGTGCCACTGTCCACCTCCATCATCCTGGCCAACCTGCTCATCATTCTGGGCATCGCGCTGAACCGCAAGCTGCACAACACGCCCAACTACTTCTTCCTCAGCCTGCTTGTTGCCGACCTGTGCACGGGCGTGGCCCTGCCCTTCATCCCCTGGATGGGCCTCAACCGCCAGCTCAGCTTCAGCTCCTGCCTGGTGGCGCACGTCTTCCCCAACTTCTTGTTCCTGGCCTTCCTGCTCAACCTGGTGATGGTGCACTACGAGCGCTACACCTGCATCGCCAGCCCGCTGCACTACAGCCGGCTGTGGGTGCACCGCCGCTTCCCGCTGGCGCTACTGGTGGTGTGGGCGCCGCCACTGCTGTACGCCGCCCTGCCCGCCTTCGGCTGGAACAACTGGTCCGCCCCGGACTGGGACTACTGCTGCCCCACAGGTGTCGGGGGGCAAATGGAGGAGAGGCGGGCGGAGGCGCCGTGCGCGGCCAATGCCACCTCATCCTTCTGCTGCTCGTACCGCCGCGTGTTCCCCAATGCCTTTATCTCCCTGGAGGTGTACGGCCTGGTGCTGCCTGCCATCCTGGCCATCACCGGCATGACGGGCCACGTGCTGTGGATCACGCGCGGCCAGCTGCGCGACATCTGCCGGTTGCACCGCTCGCTGGAGCGCGGAGCGGCGGCGTCGGACCGGGAGCAGCGGCTCCAGCTGCGGTACGCGCGCTGCGTGGCGGCCGTGTCGCTGACCTTCCTGGCGTGCTGGCTGCCCTACGTCATCTACATGCACGTGTGCGTGGCATTCCTGCTGAGTGAGACGCGCTGGAGCTCCACCGTACACATCGTGCTGTCGTGCACGGGTGTGGCCAGCATGGCGGTGGTGCCGCTGGTGCTAGGCATGGCCAACCGGCAGTACACCGACCCGGCCAGCCGCATCCTGCTCAAGCTGCGGGCGCGCTGGAGGACCAGGCGGCCACAGCACAGTGAAGAGATTGCCCTCTAGGCGTCATGGTGATGTTAGCATTCGTCGGGGGGTTACGTAAAAACTTGCGTCTTGGGTGGTCGCCCACAGATTCTCAGGTCCTGCTCGCTAGAGGGGCCAGAAGACGAACTCCCCCGCGTCGTCTCAGCGCAGGGGGGGGGGGGGGGCTGTGCGCTGCCTGGTTAGCTTTAAGTTTAAGGTAGCTTTGGTATAAGCCTTAAACTTAAAGTTATGGAAATGCAGATCAGGGGGGAACAGATGTGTGGCGTCTTTGACCTGCGTGGTCTTCGTTCCGACAGGGAGTAACGTTCCATTGGTGTTGACACTGCATTTGAACGTAATTAAGGACCAAAAATAATTTTGTGGGGTCTGCTTAGCTCAGGAGGTAGAGCAGTTGTCTAGTAACCAAAAGGTTGCTAGTTCGATCCACAGCTCCTCCTAGCTGAGTGTTGATGTGTCCCTGAGCAAGACACTTAACCCTAACTGCTCCTGACGAGCTGGCTGTCGCCTTGCATGGTTGACTCTCATGTTCATCTGCTTGTTGTCCATGTGCATGTGTGCGTGCGTCTGTACATTTGCCTGGGAATTTATTTTGCTTGCATACAGAATGCATCAACAATGAAAATGAAGAAGAAAACAAATTCTCAATTTCACAATTCACCCAAAAAATGTATCAAAACTGGTGGTCGTGGTTACATGTCCTAAATGCCAGGTTCAGCCATGGGCAGAACCCTCTAAATCAATAGATGATATTGATTCTGATCAATGGGGAATGGGCAGCCTGGTAGAACGAAAGGTGATTCAAAGTCTTAACCGTTTCTCTAAAGCACTGTTTAGAGAAACGGTGAAATGTTTAAGGTTCTGGCTTGCTGCCTGGCTACTCTGCTGCAGACTCCTATCAAGATCAGAGGGTGCCAGGTTTAAATCCTCTTCCCTCCTGCCTGGATAGAGAACACAGAAAACAGACACAACCTGATGTCTCCCTAATGTATTGGCACTAACTTTAAGGGGGAAATGTGATTTATCTCAATGCTTGGGATTCAATAAGGTACCCTACCCTCTTATATCTTAAAAACAAAGGAACTAGTAAAACCTTTAAAACAGGATTTTACATGGTTTATATCGTTGATACATCAGAAAAATTGATCCCAGTTGAAACTGGGATCAACCGGTTCCATCAGACTTTAACTGATGTTTTGGGAAGGTTTGTAAAAAACACGTAACTGTCCCTTCGATACGTAATGTTCTTTTGTACACAAGATACTATCTGACGAGTGAACAAAATGACACAGCTTTTCAACCACAACGTTCATTACCAAATGTTTCTCTTTTTATTCATCCCAAACATGTTAAACACCCGTGACATACCTCACACACTAAAATAAGCAACCAGGGGTGCCCACACTTTTTCGGCTTGTGAGCTACTTTCAAAATGATCTACCTACATAAAAAAACACAGAGCATATTTATTTATACATACAGAGTACAGTACAAACAGTACAAACTCTGATGACTTGCACTGAATGGAGTCAGCCAGGTTTGCATAGACAGTAGCTGCTGGTAGCTAGTCTCAAGCAGGCTCTCAAATTACCATCAGTCATGATGGAATGGTATTTCGACTTAATAATATTCATGTGGGAGAAGGCTGACTGGCATAAATAAGTAGAGCCAAATAATGCAGTCAAGGAGGTAGCACATTTAAAGTAAACCATATAATTTTTTTTGGGAATGTCACGCAATCTACCCGCACTACCTTTGCGATCGACGGGTCAATGTATTGGGCACCACTAACCTAAACCAGCCCCAAGCAACAAAAACAAACACACAATACCATAAAAGCAAACAAAAAAAAGGGGATGTTTGGTATGAGCTATAAAACTTAAACAAGAATAACAGTTTAAAGCATTTTCACATACTTGGATGTGTTTCCAATTTTACAGGAAGAATGCCGCAAATGGGAAAACCAATGTTTAGGCAAAACAGACTTTAGCGTGGTACAGCCTGGCTATAACACACATATTTTTGTTCTCATTGTGTTGTTTGTGATGTCACATCTGATCTGCTGTCAATATTGATGTAACAGGAAGTCTCAGACACAACTTTCCCCGCCTCAACCTCTATGCGAATTAGCAGCCTCTTGTGGCAGGTGGGGCTTGTTGCCGGGGAGACCTGAGGTTTAACGGGGGCCGTGTCGTTGATGGGGCATGTCTTCACGGGCGGGGTTTTAGCGTCTGCATTTGCGAGTAAGTAGGACTGGGATTGGTTGGTTTGTTGTCGAGATCTAAGCCAAAGAGAGGGCCAGTTTTAAATGAGCAGCAGCAATACAGAAACACGCCAAATCTGTACAGAAGTAACGGAAACATGACTTTACTTGACTTATTCATCTCAAAGTAAAGTATGAAGTAATACATTGAGGTTGCAACTGTTGTTGTGAAAATGTAACTATTATTATTTTAATTGTATTTATTATTATGCAAATAAAAGTCTTACCTGACTATTGACGCATGTGGTCGTCCATTCTTTAAAGAGGAAACACATAATTAACGTTTATGGCCATAAACGTTAATTATGGCACACACACACACACACACACACACACACACACACACACACACACACACACACACACACACACACACACACACACACACACACACACACACACACACACACACACACACACACACACACACACTGGGGTGGCCAGTAGCTCAGGAGGTAGAGCAGGTTGGCTGGTAACCACCAGGTGGCTAGTGTCGAGGTCTCTCTGAGAAAGGCACCTCACCCTAACTGCTCCAGACGAACTGGCTGTCGCCTTGCATGGCTGACACCGCCGTCGGTGTTTGAATGTGTGTATGAATGGGTGAACGTTAGGCAATATTGTAAAGCGCTTTGCTTTGGGTAAGAGCGCTATATAAAAGCAGTCCATTCACAAACACGCACACACAAAAACAAACATTTCCCTCACAAACATGCACACACACACACACACACACACACACACACACACACACACACACACACACACACACACACACACACACACAGACACACACTCACACACACACACACACACACACACACACACACACACACACACACACACACACACACACACACACACACACACACACACACACACACACACACACACACACACATTGCCCTCCTCACCTCCTCTCCTCCCCCTCCAGCAGCTGCTTATAGGTGGCGATCTCGATGTCCAGCGCCAACTTGAGGTTCATGAGCTCCTGGTATTCCCGGAGATGCGCGGTCATGTCCTGCTTGGTCCGGCGGCGCGCCTCCTCCAGCTGGGCCATGTTGTCCCGGGTCACCGCCAGGCTCTTCTGGCCCTCGCCCTCCACCGCCTCCAGCTCCCTCTCCACCGAGTCCTTCTGTTGGGGGGGGAGAGAGAGAGAGAGAGAGAGAGAGAGAGAGAGAGAGAGAGAGAGAGAGAGAGAGAGAGAGAGAGAGAGAGAGAGAGAGAGAGAGAGAGAGAGAGAGAGAGAGAGAGAGAGAGAGAGAGAGAGAGAGAGAGAGAGAGAGAGAGAGAGAGAGAGAGAGAAAGCACGTGTGTCAGGGGGGGTGGCTTCTGATTGGACACAGAGTAATTGTTTAGTAGTAACTCTGATTGAATGGGTCAGGTCATTGTATTGAAGTATAAAAAGCACAAGGTTGAGCAAATTGCTGTACAGCATGGGTAAATAAATCGGTAATTGTGTGACTTAGTGTTACTGTGTGTGTGTGCGTGGGGGGGGGAGTTACTGTGTGTGCGTGTTATTCTGTGTGTGTGTGTTACTGTTTGTGTGTGTGGGGGGGTGTATGTGCGTGTGTGTGTGTGTGTGTGTGTGTGTGTGTGTGTGTGTGTGTGTGTGTGTGTGTGTGTGTGTGTGTGTGTGTGTGTGTGTGTGTGTGTGTGTGTGTGTGTGTGTGTGTGTGTGTGTGTGTGTGTGTGTGTGTGTGTGTGTGTGTGTGTGTGTGTGTGTGTGTATGTACCTTCTTCCTGAGTGCCTCCAGGTCTGCTCTGAGTCTCTTGATGATTCTCATCATCTCTACCAGGTCCTTCTTCACACCGCGCACCTCCTGCTCATGGTGCCCTGCGGACAGGACCATGGCATCCACCTACACACACACACACACACACACACACACACACACACACACACACACACACACACACACACACACACACACACACACACACCACACACAACACACATAAAGAAACAAACGTACACGTACACAAGATCAGATTAACTAATTTATCCCACACATACACATACACACATGTGTGTGTGTATGTGTGTGTGTGTGTGTGTGTGTGTGTGTGTGTGTGTGTGTGTGTGTGTGTGTGTGTGTGTGTGTGTGTGTGTGTGTGTGTGTGTGTGTGTGTGTGTGTGTGTGTGTGTGTGTGTGTGTGTGTGTGTGTGTGTGTGTGTGTGTGTGTGTGTGTTTATACCTGCCTACCTTTCTCTGTGTGTGTTTTCGCAAAGGTCTGTACCTGCTTGTGTGTGAGTATGTGTTGAGGTGTGGCTGTGTGTCTATGTATTTGTTTGCACCTTCCCAACTTTCTGTGTTTGTGCGTGTGTGTGTGTGTGTGTGTGTGTGTGTGTGTGTGTGTGTGTGTGTGTGTGTGTGTGTGTGTGTGTGTGTGTGTGTGTGTGTGTGTGTGTGTGTGTGTGTGTGTGTGTGTGTGTGTGTGTGTGTGTGTGTGTGTGTGTGTGTGTGTGTGTGCAGGCCTGTCCCCGCCCCTGCCTCTCTCCCTGTGTGTATCTATAGCTTCCTGAGCGTTTTGCGGTACTCTCATTGAGCTATGCGGGTCTAGAGAGGGGCGATAACTAGATTTACTGCTGGCGTTCAGACAGTAAGTGGCTCCTGGTTTCCATCGGAGCTCTCCAAGGAATTCTGGGGCCATCCAGCCGTGTTCATCTAATTTACTGCTCTGCCTCAGCTTCTCAAGTGGATGAGGAGAGAAAGTGGTTTAAAGCGCCACTTCAAGCCGGGAATCTCTGCTCCTTTCCAGTCTGATCGCATAACAACAGATCTTACGGTAGAAGTGCTGGAGGAGTAAGTTTCACTCTTGGTGTGTTTGAGCGTGTTTGGGTATGTCTGTGCGTGGTTGGCATGACCTGGGCTTGTGTGAATTTCCCAGGTTTGGAATTAGATTATTTGTAAGAAAGGGAATGAAGTAGTAGACCGGCATCACTTGTTCAGAGTTCAATTAGAATCTTCTCAGCCACCACATACCACCCCTCATACTTATTGTATGTTGTACAGCCTGGCACTTAATGTACACACTTATTGTATGTTGCATGTCCGGGCACCTAATGTACGCACTTATTGTATGTTGTACTTAGTTAAAGTACTAAGTCGTCTAGCGTCTTATCCTAGCTGTCTTTGTTGTGTACAGGGAATGGGTTAACCTAGCGATTGTTAGTGCTTTGCACTTGGTTCTATGAACATCCTTATCGTACCGACAGGGATATATTGTTGTTTCTCTTTCTTCTGACAAATGTGCTTATTGTAAGGGCTTATTGCTTATTGTATGTAAGTATTTCATAATAATTATGAAATAGACATTCAAAAATTCCCATACAGAGCAATATTAATAATAATATATAATCTATTATATATTAATCATTACAGTAATGATCATAATTATAACCAATGAAAATACGTCATAATTTTAATCATAATCAATAACACTATTTGCTGGCCTATATACCCTCTCCATAAGCAACCATAAGCATAGCGATCCCGATAAGGCCCACGGCACCTTCTTCTGGTTCCACTGCTCCACCTCGTCGCGGGTGCGGGCGGCCATGTTCTGGTACTGGGCCTTGACGTTGGTGATGATCTCGTCCATGTCCAGCGACCGCTTGCGGTCCTCTGGCACCACCACCGTCTCATTCTGCACCTGCGACTCCAGCTCCTTGATTTCCTAGCAACCAAAACCGACAAAAAACGTAAAGTACAAAATAAGAAACAAAAGCAAACTTTACTTATTTAACTAAGCAGAGAGTTTCCCTTTGTAGATCGAGGACAGAGGAATAAAAGGTTATCTTATTTTTAACGTGGTACCGCACATGTATCGTTTTGAGTGTCAAAATATCTGGCAGGCTAACACCATTTGGCATAGTGCTGGCCACCATTTTAAAGTAATAAAAAAAGTTGTTCAAACTTCTGTGAAATTGTGACACAAACTACGTTTTTCAAACTGCTATCAAGTCTATCAATCTAATAAATATTCTCAACTGTACATGAGACAGGATTTCCTGTTCAAATGAGGACGAATGTGATTGGCTCCTGGGAAGCTGTCAATCCCGCCCACCTCTTCGTATCCAAGCCGGAGGAAGTCCAGCTCTCCCATGGAGACCTCCAGGTCCAGTGCCAGCTCCACTTTGGCAAGGTGGCTGTTATCCACGTCCTGACACACACACACACACACACACACACACACACACACACACACACACACACACACACACACACACACACACACACACACACACACACACACACACACACACACGCGAACACATACGAATACGCACAGATATACACACACAGAGGCACACACACACTCACACACACACACACACACACACACACACACACACACACACACACACACACACACACACACACACACACACACACACACACACACACACACACACACACACACACACACACACACACACACACGCACAGATATAAATACACACATATGTGAATGTGTGTTTATTTATGTGTTAAATATTCACTCTTCCTAACGTGTAGATGTGACATCAGATACACGTGTGAGACTCTATCAACTTCACCATCCCTAGTACTAGTTGTGTTTTACTCAACCGGTGGAACCAAGCATTGGCAACACTGCCTGTGTTAGGGGGTTTGATTCCTTGCCCCCTCCACCCACCCACACCTCTCTTGCACACTTATTATATGTTGAACGTCCTGGCACTTAGAAATAGTACTTTGCATTGTGTAGCGTCTTATCCAAGCTATCTTTGTTGTATACGAGGAATGGGTTAACTTAGTGATTGTAAGTGCTTGCCACTTGGTTCTATGAACATCCTTACTGTACCGACAGGGATATATTATTGTTTCACCTTCTTCTGACAAATGTACTTATTGTAAGCCGCTGTGTAAGTGTAAATGATTCTCACTAGGGTCCCCTATGCTATGCATTTGTGTACTCATGTACTGTATAGACACCGGAGGAAATCCTCTTCTACAAGGTTTACCTATATTAAAGAGGGTCTTATGAACAGAGGGGGGGGGGGGGTCCTTCTCACCTTTTTGGTGATCATAAATTCGTTCTCCAGATCTGTCTTCTTCAGGAACTCCACCTCGTACCTGAAACCCATTTGAAAAGAAGGTACACATCTGACTTGGGTTCGCTTGTTCTTTAAAACACAAAACCGTGACCTTTGTAACCTTCAGAGTTGAGCCTGGTTTCCCCGTGGTTCCTTTGAGTTAGTTTGTATAGATTCAGGTCCATACCCAGATCGACGGTATCCTTCCCCCCGCCCCCAATCTGTGTTCCCTTTGCACAGTGTCTGGTCTGAGGGGGTGGGGGTGGGGCTCTGTAACTAATGTGTGTTGGTGGAGGAGGTGAGGGGATAGATTGGTGGAGCTGGAGACAGAGCAGAGGAAACACAGGGAACCAGATGTACGGGTTCCAGCGCAGGGGAGAGGGACGTGTGTGTGTGTCAGGTCTGGTGGATGGAGAGGTGGTTGTGGTAGTGTGGGTCGTCTGTGTGCATCAGCACAGCACACCGCTCTGAGCCACAATGCTCTGGACTATGGAATCCACATGTTGAATCAAACGACAAACTCAAATCAATTGCTGTAACACGGGGAATTGGTTCGCCTAGCGATTGTTGTACTTGCACTTGGTTCTAGGAACATCCTTACTGTACCGATAGCGATATATTGTTGCACTTCTTATGACAAATGCACGTAAGTCGCTTTGGATAAAAGCGTCTGCTAAATGCCCTAAATGTAAATGTAAATGTAAAACATTGAATCAAGCTACTGAATCAAAACAATGGATTAACTATTGAATAGATCCGCCAAACTGTTGCATCAAACTTTCACATTGGATTCAACTATCCAATCAAACTTTCATACCAAGCCATCAAATCTAATCATCAAATCGAAACGATGGAGTGCACATTCAAATGATCGTTTGGAATGTCAAATTGTGCTATTGAATCCAAATATTGAATCCAAATATAAAACTATTGAATAATGTGGGTGTTTGGTTTTTCAGCAACACCGGTAAGATAATTTCATTCGATATTTTAATTGATGTTTCAAAAGACAAATTGGAAGTTCGATTTCAACATTTCTTTTTGAAAGTTTGAATGAAACGTTTAAATCAAAAGTGTGATTCGATCATTTGAATCCAAAGATGCATTCAATATTTAAAATTGAAAGTTTGATTTGATAGTTTCATGAAAAAGTTGGAATCAAAAGTTTGAATCATAAGTTTGAATCAAAAGCTTCAATCCAATGTTTGATTCAATAGTTTCATTTTAAAATTTGATTCGATAGTTTGAATCAAATATTTGATGAAATTGTTTCATTTTAAAGTTTGATTTGATAGTTCGAATCAAATATTTGATTCTATAGATTGATTTGAAAGTTTGATTCAATAGTTTGAATAGAAAGTTTGATTTGAATTTGATGGGATGCCCGTCCCTCAGCTACCCACATCTGCTTGCTGTCCTCCACCTCCTCCTGGCACTTGTCCAGCTCCGCCCCCAGCTGGAGGCGGTCGCGGGTCAGGCTCTCCACCTGTCTCAGGAGGTCCGCCTCCATCTCCAGCACCACTTGGTCGATCTTCCCCTTGTAGTCCTCCTGTTCCTGCAGGATCCTCAGCTGCGTCTCCAGCCTCTTGTTCTCATTCTCAAGGTGGTTGATCTGGGAAGGGGGAGAGTAAGAGGGGAGGGAAGGAGGGAGAGAGAGACGAAGTTAGAGAGAGGAGGGAGAGGGAGATGGTAGGAGAAGGGAGAGACACAGAGTTAGAGAGGGAACGGGGGAGAGAGACACATAGTTAGAGAGGGGAGGGAGGGGGAGACACAGAGATAGCGAGAAGAGGGAGGGGGAGACACAGAGTTAGAGAGAGGAGGGAGGGAGGGTGAGGGACACAGAGTTAGAGAGAGGAGGGAGGGAGGGGGAGACACAGCGTTATAGGGAGGTGGGAGAGGGAGACACATGTGTCGTAGCAGAGTTAGAGAGAGGAGAGGGAGAGGGAGACAGAGTTAGAGAGAGGAGGGAGGGAGAGGGAGACACAGAGTTAGAGAGAGGAGGGAGGGAGAGGAAGACACAGAGTTACAAAGAGGAGGGAGGGAGAGAAAGAGGATTCGAGAGAGGAGGGGGAGAGAAGAAGGCAAGGAGAGAGAGGGAAAGAGCAAGAAAATTAGAAATGGTAAGAGAAAGGAGGTGGAGAGAGACGTAGAGAGAGAGGAGGGGAAGAGAACAGAGAGAGAGAGAGAGAGAGAGAGAGAGAGAGAGAGAGAGAGAGAGAGAGAGAGAGAGAGAGAGAGAGAGAGAGAGAGGAGAGAGAGGAGAGAGAGAGAGAGAGAGAGAGAGAGAGAGAGAGAGAGAGAGAGAGAGAGAGAGAGAGAGAAGTAATCCAATTCAGTTGAGTCGAGTCGAGTGGACTTTAACTGAAAACAGTTTAAGACAGTGCAATTGTTCCTTGGCCGTCCCTAGATGGCGCCACACACCTGGCCACCAACTGGCTGGTAGTTGTAACATGGAACGTCCAGCATATCCCTCTAATTATAAATAAACCCGTGTCAGAATAGAATGAGGGGAGAGAGAGAGAGAGAGAGAGAGAGAGAGAGAGAGGAGAGGAGAGAAGAGAGAAGAGAGAGGAGAGAGAGAAGAGAGAGAGAGAGAGAGGACAGAACAGACAGACAGACAGACAGACAGACAGACAGACAGACAGACAGACAGACAGACAGACAGACAGACAGACAGACAGACAGACAGACAGACAGACAGACAGACAGACAGACAGACAGACAGACAGACAGACAGACAGACAGACAGACAGACAGACAGACAGACAGACAGACAGAGAGAGAGAGAGAGAGAGAACGCGAGAGCACTGTTCTGAATAGATTATTTGTGTTTTTGTGTGCCATGTGATATGGAGTGTAGGGGGGACCAAAAGTCAAGTTTTGTAAAAAAAATAAGCATAAATAAAATATATATATATATATATATATATATATATATATATATATATATATATATATATATATATATATATATATATATATATATATATATATATATATATATATATATATATATATATATATATATATATATCGAATTAAAAAAAATATATAAATTAGTTATGAAGAGGCCCACCGTTGTTTTTTCTTAGTCGGTCTCGGAGCCGACAGCGGGGAAGGTGTAACTAACCATCTCGTGGAGGCGGAGCGCAATAGAGTAGGCTATAGCCTACGAGATAAAAAAAATAAAGCACATTAATTTGAATGATAGCGTGTGTGTGATTTTTCGCGGGCACGGGCACACACAAGCTAAAATAATTCAAATTGATGTGCTTTATTTATTGGAGCACGTGGATCTGATTATAGGTCGGAATAAGGTCGGAATGAAGCGGCCACCGATTCTTGACAGGTTTTAGCCTTACACACAAGCGGACACGTTCATTCTATCAGTAGGCATATCAGTAGGCTATCCCCTCGATATAAAGACTTGTTTGCAGCCTTCTCCGTTCCCCTTTTAACATAAACAACCACAACAACGGCAGCAACAACCACACACACACAACAATCTGTTGTGGTTGTTGTTGTTGTTGTTGGGCGACCAACAACAACCACAACAACAACAACAGCCACACCAACATCAGCTGGCCCCAGACCTTGTCGATGAAGGCCACGAACTTGTCGTTGAGTCCGACCATCTGCTCCTTCTCCTTGGTCTTGGCCGACTGGTCCCTTGGGTCCAGGTTGGAGCCCGTCGCTTGGCTCTTAAGGGCCCCAGACCGACTAGCCGGGGAGTAGGACTGGCTGCTGTACGACCCGGGTCTGGACATGACGACGGTAGGAGAGATGCAGCAGGGACATACCACCTCCAAAAGGGCCACCTGCTTTTAAGCCGTCCCGGGACCAGTCCCCCTACCTCGCCTCAGAGGACCGGCGGCCAATCAAGAGCGGCCCGGTGCGGCACTTCAAAAGAAAACGGAAATATTTTACATTAAATTCCTGAATTCCACAGAAATCCTGTTTGTCCAGGGGGTGTGCCGCGCGTGGGCAGCCAATGGCGCCATTGGGGGGCACAGGTGAAATAATTATACAGACCTTGAGGTATAAATAGGTCCCGTCATATCTCACACCTGCAAGTCACCACCGACACAGACGCTCACCTAGTCTCCTCCTTCTTCTCCTTCCTCAGCTGCCGTGATGCCCAGAGACTCCGCGGGGAGTATGTTCGGCGGTGCAGGGGGCCGAGGCACCAGGGTGTCCATATCGAGCCTGGAGGGGCTGCGCAACGCCATGCGTAAAGATCCCCAAAGGGACGCGGCTGCTGCTGCGCCCGCTGAAGTGGCCGCGGACGACAAGAAGACGATGCGGGGGCTGAACGAGCGACTGTCCGAATACCTGGCCCGGGAGGGCCAGCTGGCGGAGGCCAACAAGAAGTTCCAAGATGAAATCAATGAGATTCTTGCGAAGAGAGTCGCGCAGGACGGCCGCGACTGGAATGAGATCAAGGAACCGCTGGACGACCTGAGGAAGAAGGTGAGGCTCATTGGCCAGGATGAGTTCCTAAACATAGAAACATTCAATATTTAGTAGGCCTATTACTAAATATAGAAACAGGTGAACTTCGCACTGCAGTTTGAACGCGAGTTCCTGCAGTCCGTGTCCTTTGTGCGTCAGGCTACTTTTACACACATATTACGCACATATTTTGCGTAGATAGGGACGGCATTACGTTATTAAAATCTAAAAATGTAATGTGTCGCAGGTAAATGAATGAAATAAAACAGGATGCGGTGATGTAGTCCTATTTTAACAGGCATGGCTTGTGTCTCGTTCCCAAAGGTCAAGAACATGACGATGGACATCGCCAATGTTCTGCTTAAGATCGACAACTCCAAGCTGGCCAACGACGACTTCCAGAACAAGTAGGTTTCATAATGATCATCTAAAGTAGCCTAAAGGAGCACAACAACTCGTATCGCGCATAGCTTTAGTTTCTGAATTGTGTATTTTTGTCAGTTAGTTGATTAGTAAGTTAGCCTAATTAGTTAGTAAGAATGTTTTTATGTTTTTATGTCGATTGGCTACGTCATCGATCATCTCTCGCTACATTTATTTATGAAGTTTAATAACGAACTTTTCCCGTTGGCGCGCGCTGGTTGGACGCTGAGAACGAGTTGTGCCGCACAGTGGAGCGCGATCTGATTGGTCTAAAAAAGATCTTGGATGACACCAAACTGCAACGCCTGCAGCTCGAAAGCGAGGTGGAGTCCGTTAAAGAGCAGCTGGCCATCCTGAATAAAGACCACAACGACGTGAGGACACACACACACACACACACACACACACACACACACACACACACACACACACACACACACACACACACACACACACACACACAACACACACACACACACACACACACACAACACAACACACCACACAACACAGCACTGACAACACACACACAGAAGACACAGACACAGGACACACAAAGAGAGAGAGAGAGAGAGAGAGAGAGAGAGAGAGAGAGAGAGAGAGAGAGAGAGAGAGAGAGAGAGAGAGAGAGAGAGAGAGAGAGAGAGAGAGAGAGAGAGAGAGAGAGAGAGAGAGAGCGAGAGAGAGAGAGAGAGAGAGAGAGAGAGAGAGAGAGAGAGAGAGAGAGGAGAGAGAGAGAGAGAGAGTGTGTGTGTGTTTGTGTGTACTGAGTATTTAATAGTGTAATTCCTGATACGTTTGTATATTTTGTATGTTTATTTCTCCTCCCTATAGAGATTTTTTAATTAAATTGAATTTAATCAATTGAGAGAGAGAGAGAGAGAGAGAGAGAGAGAAGAGAGAGAGAGAGAGAGAGAGAGAGAGAGAGAGAGAGAGAGAGACAGACAGACAGACAGACAGACAGACAGACAGACAGACAGACAGACAGACAGACAGACAGACAGACAGACAGACAGACAGACAAACACGCATGCACAAACTGAATAAAGTAAATTTTAGATGGTAATTGGTTGAATGATTGATGAATAGTCAAAACCTCGACCGCCCATTGGATGACATGAAAAACAATGTACGGGAACCAGGAAGGAGTATAAAGCCAGAACTCCATGTTGCATGTTGTTGTATTGCTCTTTCTAGGAAGTTGAGGAGCTGCGGCAGAAGATCAGGGACTCTAGCATCAACGTGGAGGTGGACTCTCAGGAGTCCAACCTGGCTGAGACCCTCAACAAGATCCGAGCTGCGTATGACAAGCTGGCCAAGAAGAACCAGAAGGAGGCTGATAACTGGTACCAGAGCAAGGTACGCACGCATCATGTGCCGGACGTTTGTAAGCTTGTTCGTACGTTTTGTCGTCAGTTGTTTGTGTGTTTCTTTGTACATTTGTCGGTGTTGTAGGTGTTTTTTTTTGTTTGTTCATTCTTTTATTTGTTCACTTCTATCAGTCTTCCATTCCAGTTCATTCGCTCATCCATTTAATCACCTGATTATGCAATTCCCTTTTGCCATTTCCATTTTTGCCAATTAACAAATGTAGATTTGTTTTGTTATTGCATAATCCATCAACCTCTCACTCGTCTTCTTCTTCTTCGTTACTTAACCTCATTATCTCTCTCTCCCCCCTTCTCCCCCTCCCACTCCTCCCCCCCTCCCCCTTTAGTTTGAGAACATCAAGGTGGAGGAGGCCCAGAACACGGAGGCGCTGCAGTCGGGGAGGTCGGAGCTCAACGACCTCACCAGACAGAGGCAGATGCTAGAGCTAGACATCCAGTCTATGATCCGCATGGTACAAACTCGCCCGCACACGCACGCTCGCACACACACACACATACACTCACACAAACACAGCCATCCATACACATGCACATTAAAAAACACCCGTCACATACAGTTTATGCAAAGTGACAGATACACACACACCCCATGCATTCCTTTGCCTTTAAAGTCCTCTACCATTACAGACACCAACTCTGTAATTACATTCTATGCACTGGCTGAACGATGAACACCTGGAACCTTTATTATCAACACCCAGCAAATAGGGGTCCAGAAGTGTGTGTGTCTGTATGAATGTGGGAGAGGGATGGAAGGTTGGGGGGAAAAGTTGAAGCAGTTGGTTTTTCACTTTAACAAATCGCTCAATTGATGTGTTTATATTAACTATAATATAATCTCTCTCTCCTGCCCTCTCTCTCTCTCTCTCTCTCTCTCTCTCCAGATCGGCTCTCTTGAGGAGAACCTGAAGGAAACAGAGGAGCGTTACGGGGGTGAGCTGTTGCGCCTGCGGCGCATCCTGCAGGGCCTGGAGGAGGAGCAGGGCCAGTTGCGGGCCCAGGTGAGGCGCCAGGTGGAAGCCCACCAGGACCTGCTCAACGTCAAGATGAAGCTGGAGGCCGAGATTGACGGAGTACCCGCAAGCTCATGGCCAGCATCTTCGCCGATGAGGAGAGGTCCGTCCCGCGGTCGTTGTGTTGTTGTTGTTGAAGGAAGAAGCATCCCTAAAACAGTGTTTCAGGAGGTTATACCGAGAAAGAAGCGGCGATCCGTATTAAGACCTAAGGCAGTGGTTCTCTAATGGGGGTACGCTGACTCCTAGGGGTGCTTTAGGGTACTGCAGGGGCTAATCAGAAAAGCTTCTAAAAATATATATTTATACAGTATATAAAAGAAAAACTTAAAAAAAACTGTCTTTCTTTAGATAGTTCCATGTTTCTCACTCAATTTTGAAGCATTTGCACCCCTTTAATGTTCATGTTTTACACTGCCAAAATAGAACACACATACATTATTTATGTTAATTTAAAAGAAAAATCTCCCAAAAATGTTTTATGCCGGTGAAGGGGGTACCTGGCTGAAAAGAATTCTTAGAGGGGGTACACTAGTAGAAACAGATGGAGAAGCACTCAGGGGAACCCACAGCGGTGGGGTTCTACTGGAGGCCATGCAATATCAGTCTGCCTCTGTGCTCTGCTTCGTCCACAGCTTCGAGTTTCTTTACAACAAGCGCTGAGCAGCGGTAAGTTCCAGTCACAGCTGAGAGAGGGTCCAAATGTTGCCTCTCTCTAGTTCTGTTGAATAATTTCAGACCACCCAAGTGATTTCCCTGGCAGAGATCAGCTGCTGCTTTCTCACTTCCCCCCATAAATCTGCATGCCACCGCACACTTGACCTGATGCAAATAACTAAGGAATCTCTCTCTCTGTCTTTTCTCATCCTTCCCTCTCCCACTCCCTTTCCCTCCGTTCTCAACCCTGTCTCTTTTTTTTTCCTCCCCTCTCTCTATCTAGCTCTCTCTCTCCCTCCCCTTTTGTCTCGCCCCTTCTATCCCCCCCCTCGCTCTTTTTTTCTTGGTGGATCTTCATCCTTTCCTCTGGGGTGTTTCTGATACTAAAACTCTTCTGTCCCTCTGAAGAACCGAAGCAGCCTGACCTGGAGGGCGGAGTAGGAGGAGGTGCAGGAGGAGAAGGGAGGAGAGGGTGCAGACAACCGGCAGGAGGAAGAAGGAAAGAAGATGGCAGACTCGTTTGATCCAAGAGCGTGTAGGCCGACCGCGCCCGCTGCTGACCGCTGTTGGCGATGGAGGGGGCAGACGGTGAGGTCCTCAGCGGCGCGCGGAAACATAGCCGATAAAATTTTTGAAAAAAAAAAGCTAAGAAGAGTTTCAGTTCATCTTCGTCCTCCCTCTTCTTCTTCTATCTCCTCCTCTTCCTCCTCATCCTCCGAGCCGGAGAAGGAGGAAGAGAAAACCGGCCAATCCGATGAAGCAAAAGCCTGATCAAACATCTTGAGCTTCTCTATGAATGGCTGTCTATATTTAAAGCCGTAGCTCTGAACCTGTTACAGAGATGTGTGTGTGTGTGTGTGTGTGATATCTTTATTGTGAAATAAATATATTTGGGGTCCAAAGACTGTTGTTGTTGTTGATTCATGGTCCCGATCAGAAATGAAACAAAATAATAAGTATAAGATATATTAAGTGATGTTTTATAGCTATATTCCTTATGAAGTTTAAAACTGTAAGGATTGGTCTGCTTCTTTAACGCACCAGAGTACAGTAGACTAAACTAGTTAACTAGTGAAGATATAATCATGATGGCTCTGCTCCTCCTAAAGTACCAAGGATAATATGCTAAACTAGTTCACTTGTGAAGAATATACATGATGGGTCTGCTCCTTTAACATACCAAGGGTAGCCCTAACCTAGTTAACTAGTGAAATAGCATCACGCTCCTTTAACGTACCAGGGTAGTAAGTAGACAAAACTAGTTTACTAGTGGAGATAACATCATGCTCTTTAGTTTTTTGAATTGCTTGAACACATTTTGCACAAATTATTGGCTCATTGTGTCAAAACTCAACACACAAGCAAATAAGAACACAAACACTGGGAAATAAAACCCTTGACACATCTATGTCAAATTGAAAACTCGGCTATCGAAACCTAACAATTCTTTGTAAAAAAGGCACTCTCTGATGACAAAATGATGCACACTTGCACCATATGAATACACTTTAACATCAGCCGCAACACACTGGTCTACTTTATATAAAACACTGCAGTCTCTCATGTTCACTGTTTTTATTCAGTTCCACAGAAGGTACGTTTTCACAACAACCAAAAAATCTATTACTGAATAATGTACATTGAAATACAGTACTTTAAAGTTCAATAAATTCAGTTTAAGCTAAAATACAACAAACATTTACCAAAAATACACAACTGTACTGTACATACAGTAGACGCAGAAAAACACGGCAATTGTGCGTGGGTGGGATTATGGGTCCTTGAATTGTGGGCCGAATCGATCCATGGATTGACCTTACCTCAATGTCTCCGCAGGCCCGTTCCATTGCCTGTAGAAGAGGCATGCGGGCATGTGGTTGGCAGTCATATACACTACATCCGCAAGCCGAAAAAAAAACCTTCTATAGGGTGTAGAAATGGCGAGTATACGACTTAAAATCTTTTATGTTTGGCGTACCAGTTCCGGAGCAAAACAGCCGGATGGAAATTAACATTATCCCAGACAACAACAAACCTGGGCTGCTCTGATCTGTCCTGTTCAGCTGCATTATGAAGTGCATCTAGAAGTGTGATGATATGTTTGGCATTGTAGGGACCTATAGTATTTTTGCATGATGGTGCAGTTACCCTCGAAGGCTTATGGCGGCACACAATGATATATTTCCCCCGCGCTGCCCTTGGACGCGCACAATTGCCCCTTGGCCTTTTTGTAGCTGGCTGATAGGCGTTCAGTTTTGTAAGTAAGTGTTTTTAAGGTGTGCATTTAAGTATTTCAATTACCCAAATGTGTATTAGTTAGTGTTTGAATAATAGATGGGTTTTCCCAATGATATACACTGAGATGTTATATTTGAACTAAGTGTCTTATGTTTGAAATAGAGTGTGGTAGTGTGCAGGAGCAAGTGTGTTGCAGAAAGGAGCAAGTGTGTTGCAGAATAGCAACTAAAGTTCAAAGCAGCGCTTTTGTTTAAGGTATTGAAAAACTGTAAAAGTTGGGTATGGAATTCTCTTTTTTGGCCATTTTTGCAAAATTACTTGGAATCCTTATCATAACCCACTTACAGCCACTGAGTTAGAAGTACTGACATGAAAATTAAACAAGTCAATCATCTGTGGAATGAGCAGGGCTCGAAAAACCAGCCAATGAGATTCCAGAACCCATCAGAGTGGCATTGGAACAGTAAGTAGGCTACGTCAATCAAACAGTCGTAATGCACCCCCTCTCCCTCCCCTCCTCCGCCGCCGCGCGTGACCCCTTTCGTGCACGTACGACTCAAAGCTCGTGACCCAGAGCAAGCTTCTGTTTGTTGTTATCCTGCGGTAGCTACTGGAGCTAGCTAACTAGCTAATGGCTTGCTCTCCGCGCATCTGTGTTCGCGCTCGTGCATGATTGTGCGTCCATGTACTTGGAATGGGGTGGAGTCAGCGTTGAAGGAAGGAGGGGGTAGGGACCATTTGAGTTTGTGTATTTCAAAATCTGCTGGTGTTTCGCAAATCCCATACCAAACTTTTAAGAAGGTACCAGAAGGTGGCCGGTTCAAGTCCCGACCGGTACACCAAAAAATGTGACTGGGGGAGTAGTTGTGGTGTCCTCCAGCCAAGGCAACTGAAACACCCACCTGCTCCCTGGTGGCACTGCGGGCTGCCCACCTCGAGTGCTGGGACCAATATTTTTCAGACACAAGCACCCCAAGGCCATTAGTGCCAAGAGGGAAAAAGTGATGATTAACTAGTGAAGATGATATTATGCTCTTTAAAACGTACTATCGTAGAAACTAATGAAGATTTAAAAGGATATTTCTGTCAAATGTTTGGAATTATAGTAGAGAGGGTCCTTGGCTGACCAGCAACCACCAGGCAGACTAGTCAATGACATCAGCCTATTTCTCAGTTCACTAAATTTAAGTAAGGTTAACTTTAAGTATAAAACATACAATAATATAAAATGAGTATTGTTCCAAATGTTAAACACTATTGATATTACCTGTTAGCCGTTTTGAAAATCTGCAATCACAAGTGGGCGTGTCCACCTCGATGTATGACGATAGTTTAGCAAATGTTTGCTACAGTCCCCTGCGCTTGTAGAGAGCCGTTCTCTTCTTTACTGGTTCTTATCTTGGTAGGTCGCAGCACGAAACAAATCACAATTAAATGATATTTATTGGCTGAAGGTAGAGTAACATGTCATTGTAAAGCCATCAGAGATTAGAGTGGGCGGGTTGGTATTACACAAAGTCCGAAAGTGCGGAACCCACAACAATCAGAATGATAACGAAAGTGAATGCGAACCCACAATAAATCCCAAAACAGCCTTCTTAAATGGAAGTTGGATTCGATACTTTCCCTCAAAGAAATTAAAGGAACGATGAAATCGTGAATGCAACATTATGCCTGAACAAAGTGCCCCTCCACGTCGTGATCCAAGGTAATTCAAACATCTCAACATGCATGCTTCTGTCATGAACATTAAATATTTTTGAGTCCATTAAAGATGGGCGGAGATGGGTTCTCAAGATTTGACAACACTTGATAATTAGAAATGTACTTGAAAGTAACGCAATAGTCATTTCACAGTAAAATTCTGGTTATACTACTCCATAAAGTGCTGTACGTAGACATGGAGAGCCCTCATCCGTCGCGGATACCCTCATCTGGAGTCTATCGTGCGTGTTCCCATATTTTTTAAACTATCCGTCAACGAACGGACGATGGCAGAGACGGATAAGGGATTGATGGTTCTCTAGCAAAAAAATCCAGAATCACTTCCGGTTTTCGATAACGAATCCTAACTAGTAACCTGTAACTAATTACTTTTTTGAAGAATTTGCCCAACAACTCTACTAACCATCGTAAATTGTGTCGCAGACTTTAAAATTTATCTCCATCCATCTCGTGCGTCAACGGATAGTTAAAAGATAGTGGATAGCGCACGAGAGCTACGGGAGAGCGGCCTCTATGTCCAATAGCCGTACTCGGCGTACTCACTAGCCATTGAGTACAAACAGTACGTTCCAATCAGATCCGGCGAAAAGCAAGTCAATATCTTCAAAGGACCCGGAATGCCTTACTCCAAAACGGCTTAGATTGTGAAGTGTGGATCGACAGGAGAGTACGAGCCAAAAATTTTGAGTACTTACGTTCCAATTCAGATCCCGGCGAAAAGAAGTATACTTCAACGGACCGGATGCCATACTCAAAAACGGGCTAACCGTGAAGTGTCGGTTATCGAAGGGAGAAGGGTCCATCGCTGCAGGCTGGGCGTTCCGTGTTTGACACAAGAACGCCCTTTAGTTGTTCCTGTAGCAAGTTCAAGTCAACCAGTCACAAGGTTTTCGGAATAGGCAAGGCATAACCTGGGTTTCGGCGGCAACTGGCGAACAGTTGCAAGGCATACGTATCTTTCCCTTTTAATGGCAATTTAACCTCTCTAATTGATTAGCAATCATAGGCCCACTGGCAACGTTAGTTCTATGCTACCTCATACTTACTACTAGCATCCTTATTTGAAACTTCTGTTGAGAAAATCTAACTCGCGAATGTTTTCGGATGTTGAAAACCGACGAAGATGAAGGGGTTCGGTGTTGACGGTGGAAGTTAGGCTGGTTTATAAGCGAGTTTCCGTTGTCCGTTATTACCGGTCATATGACCAATAGAAAAAATGAAGGAGGACCGAAAATTCTAAATGTCCAGCAGGATGACCAAGTGGAAATAATCTCTGCAAAATTGAATTGGATAAATATGCTACAGTGGTCATTTGACCCGGTCCGCCGATATTTCCCACCACTATCCTCGAGCCGGGTCGGGCCGGGCCTTTGGACTGAGCGTTTGGGTTTTTTGGTTCTTTGTTATCATTGCTATTGGCCCTAAATCTGAGGAGAAATCTATGCCATAAACAGCAATATTTAGCCTTTATTACATGGGTCCTTCTCAATGCCGTGAACCTCCGTTCACTTCATGGTAGTACTGCCCGGTAACTGTCAACCCAGCGTCTTCGTTGCTAAGCGACGTCAACGCCTTGGCGACTATTTCACTTGGCTGATCAACACTACGAATGCTGGTAACGATAAATTGTAAAAATGGACATTTAATACAGTTCAGCGAGTAAGGCGACGAAAGAATAAGAAGGGGCAACGCCCATTTGGTCCTGCAGGGGGAATGTTTATCTAGTTCGATGAAGGGGCGTTCCCGTAATGTTGAGGCGAAAAACAGAACGCCCACCAGCGCAAGAATGGCCCATTGTGGTGCAGTGGATGTATTTGATCGAAGGACACTCCCCGACTCCACGGCAGCCACTTAAGCTACGTACGGAAGAGCGGAGCCAGGCTGAGCGCCTCAACTCGAAAAAATATGCCCTACTTCGCACAGGATAGTATTACCTGGGGACCTCTGTAATTGTAAATACTCCCCCACGTCTGTGGTTCTTGCGGCCCAATTCACAAACGTCCGGACGGGAATTAGTGAAGTCTGTGTTACTCAATTTACTGGCATCAACGGCCCGATGTGACGTCCAAAACACGCGCAACGTACGCAACCCATTGTCGTGTGTGGAGCCGGCCTTTCTTGAATGGGTCCCAGCAACCGATACGACCGTGTTGCACTAAAAACGCCTCAAAAATGCCCGCCACAGTTTTCCACCGCAGCCTCCATGATCCACCCGTACAGTTAATGGTTCAACCGGGGAAAAGTAGAAAAGGCAACGCAAAATAAAAACAAACAAACAAAAATGCCCTCAATTACTGAGATGCAGATCGCACGGGACTAGTTATAACCACGGGAACGTCGGTCTTGTGGTGAAATTCTAGTAGGTAATTGCGGGGGAATTTTTATCTACTTTTTACTGACAGTGGCGCATTCGCACGGATTAAGGAATCACCGGACGCCTCATCGCAATTATTACAAATACCTGAGGTCCCCAGGTAAAACTTAACCGTGCGAATAGGGCTAAACAAAACTTGATCATTGATTCATAATATCATAGACTA
>OLKM01001097.1:0-15000 GCA_900291075.1 Melanogrammus aeglefinus
AACGCACCTAGGTGGACTTTGATCGCGGTCTCCATTCAAGAACCAAGATATTGGTGTTGGCATCTGCTTTTAGTGTTAGGTTTTTTAATGAATGCAGGAGAGACTGCGTGCTCCATGCTGCGTGCGGGAAGATCTCCCCAAGATGTTGTGTAGGTGTGGCTGGTTGAACTGTGCACAGATTTTTAAGGAACCAGGCGTTACAGCCTCACCCGCCCCCGGTCTCGGTGATCTGCCAGGGCAGGTGTTAAACAGCTCATAAAACACGTGTGGTCGTTTTTTTTTTTTCAATGACATGTCTGGGGAAACTGGGCCCAGTCACCCCTTACCCTCTTAAGGTCAGGAGTGGAACTACGGGGCGAAACCTAACCCTCGACCCTCAGTCTGTCTCCGAGCCTTCACACCGCAACGACCCCGCCAACAACATGCCACACAGCAAAGCGCGACAGAACAGACGACGCCTACACGATGGACACCACAATCACCAGAGGACAAGCACAGACAACACAAGCACAATGGCAATTAACAGACAGCATGCACAGACAGCCAGACAACACACCGCACACCAGAAGGACGCACAAAAGACAGACAGCACACCTGGCCAGTGAGCGAAACAGAACGTCTGTTAGGCCGTGATTACGGGGTATTCTTGGATAATTGATTCGTCTGCGTCCACAGCGCATATCCTCTCCCCAGAACCAAGTTACCGAACTTCCCAGCGCACAATTAGCCGCTTCTCTGGGCGGGCTCCAGCCACGCTCCTCGCTCACCTCCGGGCCCCACGCCGGCATCATTTATACGCCGCGAGATTGGTCTGACGCGGGGCTGGCCGCTACATTACTGTTCCTCGCACGGCCCCACGCTGGAAACAGTGGGGGACGGGGGGCGGAGGGAACGGTGGGACATCGCTTCGCTTCCATCACCCGTTTACTGTGAGGTTAATCGTCCGAGCCGGAGGAAAAATCCTTCATTTTTTTCTGGCAGAGATGGGGTGTCTGCAAGGTTGTGTTTTTGCGTTGATTTGATAGAGTGTCTACGGACTCAGAAGAAACCGAGGCTGCAGGACAAACCGCATTGCGAAGAATTGGCAACGCGTGTTGGAGTTGAGGCTGAATGCAATGCAGGGGATTTGCGTTCAACAATCTCAAGTCCAACAGAAGACTTCGATTCAGCTAGGATCCATCCTGTACATGTTCGCAACTTGCCTATCTACACGCATTAACACCGCCCTTAATGATGATGTGATGTGCCGGCAACGCTGGGGTCCCATGGCGCATGTAGGAAGACTAACATTTGGAAATCCTCAGAAAAAACCAATCGCTTGATGACACTGCGAGGGACTGCGCAACACCTTATGGTCTGTTGGATATGTACGGCGTCAGCGGGATAGCCACTCTGCTACCGCCGGGGCCACAGTGTGTAGAAGTCATACGCCAGCCAGTGCCGTACTTCCTTATTTATGGATCCCCCCCCCTGCTTATAGTGTTGATTTAGCCACTGGCACGCACCACAAAAAACACAAGAGACACAACACACACATGACGCCCAACAGACACTTACGCACCACAACCACAGCACACTTTCATAAACACCCACGATACGTCACGACGCATTCTGTAGAATAGACTCTGATGTTGAATGTTGATACCGGGGACCCACCCTCAGACATTCCATTAACCCCTACCTTCTCCCTCCTCCTCCTCCCTCCCTCCCTCCCTCCCTCTCCCTTTTAGCTGCGTGATTTTACCTGTTCCTTTAGATCACACACAAACCCAGCAACGTGCACCCCACCCCACACACACCCACGCCAACACACGGCATATCAAAGATTATTTCTGAGTGATGGGAAGTAGGCTTAAGGTTGTACCGTAGCGATGTGTGGCTGTGTGTGTGTGTGTGTTGTGGGTGTGTGTGTGTGTGTGTGTGTGTCGTGTGTGTGTGTGTGTGTGTGTGTGTGTGTGTGTTGTGTGTGTGTGTGTGTTGTGTGTGTGTGTGTGTGTTGTGTACTCCGAGACGTTCCATACAATCCTGCTAATGCCAGCCAGTAAACCTGGAGATGTGTTCGTATGAAGGTTAAAGAAAAAGCAGCGGTATTTCGATTGTGTGTGTGCGTTCTGGGAATGGCGGGGGGGGGGTGTGCGTGCGCGTGATGTGGCTTGAGTGTTGTTGGTCCTTTGGGTTGCATAAATTCTACTTAGCCGTTACTCAAGAAACCTGTTATTGTACATAAAAACTACTATCGTCTGAAATAGCTGTGTTTCTTGGTTGACTTCGTTAAGTTGATCGAGTCTGTAGATTGTTTGGGACTGAATTTATAATTTCTTTACTTTGTGTTTGTAGGAAAAAATAATATTTTTTGGCGTTACCCGTTGGCCAATATTCTAATTAAACTTTTATAATGGGAAATCAGATGGGGACACCAAAGCCGTAACATCTTTTTGAAATGTTACGAGAGTTTGTTAAACAAGCTGATTTGCAATCAAGCGCGCGATATTGCCTGTACATGCTGTTACAATCTGATAATTGGTTACGAAGGCTAAATGAGCTCAGAGAGTTGTGTTCCGTTGGGGGGGTGGATCCCCGCTCATTAAAGATTCTCCTCCTGATCCAAATTTATGTGGAACAGATCTCTTTTAATTTCTTCTCGACTCCTGAGCGCGGTCCTGGCTGGCGCTGCTCCAGAGGTCACATGAGCGCACGTGCTTCTTAAGTGATTGTTTTAAGTGTTTGACCTTGACCTAGCAATCGGAAGTTGCTAATTAACTGTGAACGTTATTTCTGAGGCTGTGAAAGTTTTTTACTTCACAGCTTTTGTCTCCTTGCGAAAAGTTCTCTCGGTGTGTGTATGGTTATGTTGTTGTAAGGCATGTATTGTTTGGAGTGAGCCGTGTGCATGTGTTTTGTGTATATAGTTAATCTGCTGATTGTTGAGACTTTACATGAATGGTGTTTAGTTTTAGGTATTTTAAAATTGATATAAGAAAAACGAAGCAACACAATAATAATTTACCATACAAAATGTTAACGATTTTATATATCAGGACCATAATAATAATAATCTAATCAATTCATTGCCAACAGTCAGGAACTGTAACACATTTCTGCCCAAAACTGTTTCTCACGAGCACCACACTGTTTCGGGTGTCACAGGAAGGGAACAATCCTTTCAGAACTCCAAACACCTTCTTATAAAGCTTGGAATTGAACTTTAACTTCTGTGTTTGTTCTCTGTACTAGCTTTAGAAATACACAGACATGACACATGAACGGATGACACAAATGACCTGACACAACATCCGATATCCCTTTTTTAACACCTCACGCACCACACACACACCCACACACCACACACCACACACACACACACCACGCACACACACCTCACACACACACACAAACACCCAACACACACACACACACAACACAAACACATCCACACACACACCACACACACACACACACGCACACGCACACAAAAAACCTGTATTTTTTCTGAGCCTAAATTGTCACTTTAGTGGTAGCGACCATGGGCAGTCATCAAAGTCTCTCCAACCAGCCCCCCACTTCCCCCGCCCACCAATAATTCATAATCAGATCAATACGCGTCGAAATGCACACGCACACATGCATGCCACTCACACGCCGATCCTTGTCGCGTCGTTAAGCTAAAGCTGTGTTTACATATGTGCCTCCTCACCCCTTCCAATCCCTGCCACCCCCAATCCTCCGTCACCACGTGATAGCCGATATGCATGATACTTATAGGATGGTGCAAGCTCGTAAATAGGTTATGGTGTATGCAGAAGGAGCCACTGGAATTGCACTGTTTGCCACATGGGGGCCCGGTGTCGTCTCGGGAAATGACTCTGAGAACACCAGTATTACACATCTTAGAGCTCACAGCCTTATTAAAGCAGGACCTTCCACAAACAAAACCCTGGTTGTGTCAACGGGAGGAGGTGGGGGGGGGGGGTTGTGTCTTTGCAACACAATCACATTGGATTAGCCTTAGAGTTGTGTCTGTGTGTGCGAGAAGTAACCGGTTATGCACCGGTGATTTGCAACCTGTGAAGGAAGTGGGATTGGTGTAATTCATGCTAACCACACAACCGGGCATCCTTCTTCAATTTGCACATAGTATTTTACAGGAAGGGATATATACGAAGTGCTAACTAATATACAACTCTAATTGAGCTATACCAGCCGAAGCTTTCTATTAAAACCACCAGACCTTCAGAAGGTTTTCTGTTTACACCCTGACCTGTCCACATTTTCCTCTCCTCTTCTGTTTGTCCAGAAACGTCCAATCCCTTCTCTCACCCGGTCTCCTCACCTATCCAACAGACAAGGGGGAGGTAGTTTGTGTTTCGCATTGGAGTAACAACGCACCAAATCGGACTGTGCTGGTCTGGTCATGAAAGGTGGTTCTCGGACACTGTCATGTTTTGTTTTTCCTCACTGGAGCTTAAACTGAAGTACGGGTACCTATTACGCACTTCACCCTATAAACATAAGACGTATATTCGGGACTCCTGAGCCACTCAGCACTTCGTCTTGAGTCGTATTCTTTGTGCGTCCTGTTTGTGACCCGTTACCTTGTCACGTTAATCTTCAACTTCTTTTGTCCGAAACGCTCCGAGTTCTGCCCGGCCCTCTCAGAAATAGTCCAATTGACTTTTGAAATTGGAAAGAGGAGTGTGTTGGAGGAAGTGGATCTCTCATGGACGTGGTTGTGTTGGCCTGTCCTGAGACGCGGGGCTGCCTCGTCTCTCCCTCTCTCCTCTCTCTCTCTCTCTCTCTCTCTTCCTCGGTCTCTCTCTCTGTCTCTCGGGGCCACTCTGTGTCCTGCTGATAGTGGCGCCAAACGAGATTAACATGCACAGCGAAACGCTGCCTTTTGTGGAATTTCATATAGGGCGCGAGATAATTAGCGCCGTGGTGTCGGGATCCAGTCCTCTCAGAGATTCGTATAATTTGTTTACTTCTTGGACGAGATGTTGGGCGCGTTTCTCTATCATCTTTCTCATCGTTTGCAGGTATTCGTTTATTTAGTATCTTTTTTGAGTGAGGTTGAACAATAGAGGACCACAAACACACTGAATATTTTAAATTTATACAAAATCCTCTTTGATCTTAAGGACATTCTGGCAACTCAAGCTCACTCATTATATTTGCTTGTCCCACTCGGCATTCAAAGGAGCCAACGATGTGGATGTCGTGACTCCAAGTTTCAGTCATTTTCCTCTAGGATGTAGGATGAAGGCAGAGGGCAAAGGTATGGCTAGGTATACGTCATCCATTCTCTTGGCTCTCAACACGTAACTAATCTTTATTTCTTTTCCTGCAGCGGCTATCTCTGCGGCCCACGATTTAGGAAGAGCATCCAACTTAACATTTGTGAATACCCTTGTGAATGACGTAGCTAATTGATCCTTAATTGTTTCTCCAAAGCTCTCAGGGGAGAACGACACCCTGAAATCCGGACCAATGTTTTTTTTTCCACACAGCTTAATTACCATATGTACATACCTGTGCACATACTGGCATGCGTTGAAATCACCGAGGGACAATCTATGCTCAGCGGGATATCGTCAGTCGTGTTTTGTTCTCCCATTCCTCTTGGCACTTGTACTTCACCTACTGATTAAAATACGTTTGCTGACCTGGTTTGAGAAATATTTCTTCACATATTTCAGGAGTATTAAAAATCATAGTGTACGCTGTTAGGGGGGTGAGGAGGAGGGGCAAGGGGATCATTGGCAGAGTGAAGCGACCTGGAAATTTGCATCTGTGGGCTGACGACTCGAGCACACATGAGAGTTAGTTTATTTAGCCCTAAAGGACCCCACAGGCCAGACAGATATGTGTACTGTTATATTTGATCGAACCCACCTTTTTTTACAACGTATCGGCTTTCTAATGGTTACTCTACTAGACTACTTTAGACCGGTGCACTCCCTTAAGTGTTTGTCACGCACCACTTCAAACACCTGGCATTTACTTTTGAAAATGTTTGTTTGGAAGTCAGGTTAAGTTACTTTCACGTTTGAACTTCTTTCCAGATGTTTGTGTAATTGCTTTCTGCTCGGCTGTATGTCGTCTGATTGCTTTGACGCCTTACAGAAAGCGCTTTCATTATCCGTCACGCGTGTGTATAAGATGTTCTTTCCGACCGTGTCTGCGTACATTAAATGTCTTTGAGAGGGGAAGTGAACGGTGGTTAATCCATTTTGAGACTTCATAGACTGTTTTTTAGGGATTTATCCGGGGATTTGCATTTTTCTGGTGCTGGACATGCTTTTAAATTGAGGCTTATTGTACTCTTAGCTAACGTAGTTTTTGATGTTTTATGCAGGATATTTAGTCGTTCTACGAAAAAAAGTAATTTTAAACATAGTCTATATTGTAAGGCCGACGACACGATGCGGATTAACACACTATAGTAGCACATGGGATTAACGGTTTCAATTAGTATACCATTACAGTTAGGGAAGTGTAATAGTTTCCTTCCACTACTTCCTCTTGTAACTTTGTAACACACAGATATGTTAAACGATAGCGCCTAGCAGCACAGTTTGACTCCATGTCAAACACTGTGTTTTGGAGGATATTGACGGGGTACTCCTGCACCACAACAGGATTGAGAGCCCAGGAATAAACTCACGCCGGACGAGTCATTGTTCAGTTGATCCATGGATTGAATATACAGCAGGAAATCTGAACGATCGAGACGTCCACAAGTCTTGGTTTATCCCCAGTTCGTCCCTGGATTCTAAATGATTGAAAATTTGATATTATAGGTTTTAAAACTACTTACAACATAGAATGTATTGGTTATGATGCCATTTTATCGTAGTTCAAATAGTTATATATTAAATATATGAAGCTTATATGAATAATAAAGCATATGGTAGTAACATAAATCTATGAATATTTATTCGTTTTCTTAGTGTCGTTTTTCTCTGGGGGGGGCTCTGGTCTTCCCATCTACTTCAGGATAATCCCTTGAGGAGGCTGATGGTATTACGCTGAACGTCAAACCTTCTGGTGAGCAAGGAGGGCATTTGACAAACACACACAACTACCACGCAATTAGTCCAAATGGAATGTTCTTGTTGTTGATGTGTCTCTCCTTCAATTCGATTTATTTGGTCACTACGCTTAGTAAGCCGGTTATCTTTCAAGCGTTGGTTAGTCATTATTGGATGTTGTTCTTCTATTTGGCGTTAGGGCTGTTTAGGCCTTCTCGTCTGATGTAAATTGGCTAACTGCTGGCCTCAGTCCCAGGTCCCTACAGGAAGTGTGTATATTTCTGTATTTTTTCAATGGGCTGCAGTGGTCTTGCGGTTTGTGGTGCTGTGTCCTAAGTGGTTTGTGTGTTGTACGCGTGTGTGTGTTTCCGTAAGTTGGCCTGTGTATGGAAGCCAAGATGGGTCATAAACGCCTGCCCGACGTGTGCTTTGAATAGGTAGCGGAAATTGTCATTGTGTTTTTTTGCCGCATATTTTCACGTGAAATATCGTTGTGCCCAAGTGAACACGAAATGTCACGTGCTTTTTTGCGCATTTTCACGTGAAAATATCGTCTGCCCAAAGTGAACGTGTTGACACGTTACCATTTGGCACACGCGAATATCGTCTTGCCAAGACAAGCTTACGCGTGCAGAATATGCAACTGCACTAGATGGCGCACGTGGGTCGTTCTATTAGTCTATGTTTTTGCACCTCGCGGAGCGGGCGCGCACAGCTGAAGGGAACTCCGTAATGATTTCTGAGGCAGGCTGGCTGTGCTTGGCGTGGGATTTCAGATAGTTATTGCTAAACAATATTTTTTATGTGGAAAATGAATGTGGGGTGTCATCCCACTGTCTAGGTCGATCAAATAAAGTAAGGCTGGTGCTGAGAAGACATTTGATTCCTCTTCTTTGATTTGAAGTTTCACTAGCCGCGTTCTTACATGGCCGTCTAATGCCGCTAGATTTCTCATGCGGCATAGATCTGTTCCGAAATGTGTTCCGAATATGACTGTCTTAGGTACATGGCAAGTGACAAAAATGTCCGTTTATGTCCCTCGCGACACCTGACACATCTCTGGACGGCGGCGCGGTAATTGGAGTGTTATCACTATCGGGGATTTTAAATTGTTAATTTAATGAAAGCACGGGAGGAGAGGCTTTTCTCTCCTGCTCCTTCAGAAAGAAGAGAGAGGAAAGAAAGTAATAGTAAATCACCTAGTATTCGTAATTAATAAACACCCTGTCCGGCTCTTAGCAACCGGCCGCTTACCGGCGATTCTACTTTACGGGTGATAACAAAGACGTGAATCAGGCAATAAATCACTTTCCTGACAGCGGTGAAGTTCGTGTGGGGGGCCTGTGCTAAAGTACCGACGGAGGCTCAGTGGCCATTGCGAACTACTGCGGCGGCTCTAAGTTTAACCCATGCTATGCGATAAGTGTAGGCTATAATGGCCCGATTTTAAAAACGGGTACTCACCACTTATTCTATGCGGCATAAGAATCTATGCCGCACAGATAATTGTTATTCCGAATGAGGCGTATGCCCTACTGCCATTTCTATGCCTCATGATGTGTCCATGTAACGCGGTTGACTGTGTTATGGGGTCATTGCTTTATTCGGCAGAACTGATTGCTAACAGTATGAGCTGCGGGAGTGCTCCCCTGTTTGGATTGCTGTGTGTGCTGCTAACTGTGTTTGTTAGTACACAATTGAATCAGTGAGGGTAATTTATGTTCGAGGTTGTTATGCCTCCACCCCGTTGGATGGACCCGCGACGCGGGGAGGGTTCCCATACAACTGAGGGGTATATTTCTCATAACAACGACTAACTTTACTTATTTCCGGTTTTACACGGTTTACGAGTGAATAAATAATAACAATAGGTTTTACTAACCCACACTGATTCAGCAGCGGCGACAAGGGATTCGTCGTAAAGTAATAAAGTAGCGCGGTAAGAGCGCTGTCCCTGGCAACGGTCTGTTATGTGACGTCGTGCCGTGATACAGAATGAACAGACGCGGACGCAGCGCTGGACCATCAGAGAGCCGCATTCAATAGAGCGTGTTATAAGCTAATATTAACGCATGCGCGGACCAGGACCTTTCATTCTGACGTTGGGGGACTGTATGTACAGTCTATAGTTTAGTTTCACCTTGATAGGTTCTTGGCCTATTTGTATGGATGCTGAAATGACCTGTGAAGTATAATATCTTGGTATATTTACTTGATTCTTTCTAACAACGACTATTACCGGCGACCATTTGTGCGCCATCTGCGCTAGTCGCACTTGTCTGCACGCGTTTCCACTTTGGGCACACGAATTCGTCTGCACGCGTTCATTTGGGCACACGAATCTCGTTCTGCCCAGTGACGCGTTGCGACAATGCGGGAGACTAGCGCTGATGGCGACGCAAATGGTCGCTTGTATGTCTGTTTGAAGTCTATGTTTATAGACGTCCTTTTTCTGTGTTGTCCTCTACGAGTTGTTGTTGGATCATTAACATATCACGTTCACGTTTGGACACACTAATCACATTTCCGTTTTGTGGTGCATATGTGAACATGTATTTTCTATCTTATTTAGTTTACGGTCAACATATAACGCGTTTAGAGGGGCATCCTTGTTAGGAGCAGTCATGGTCCTGTCTTATGAGTTAGTCCGAACGCACAATTTGAAGAATCGGGCACGTATAAACCACTTTCGCTTTTTGTCCACTGATTCACGTTGGGGGAATGTTTATGAACGTCATGGAGTTAACTTTCACGTTGATAGTTATTTGGCCTACTAGTATAGCCTAGATGATGAAACCACTTAAAGAATTACACATTTGAGTATATTTACTTGCATCTTTCAAACATAGACTATATAAGCAACCACTTGCGCCATCTAGCGCTAGTCGCATTGTCTATGATGTTATAGTCTATGTTTGAAAGATGCAAGTAAATATACTCAAATATTTATTTCTTGAAGTCATTTCAGCATCCATACAAGTAGGCCAAGAAACTATCAAGGTGAAACTAAACTATAGACTGTTCATTATATTCCTCCAACGTCAGAATGAAGGGTGTCCTTGTCGTCCGCGCATTGCGTAATATAGCTTATTACACGCTTCTTTGGATGCTGCTCTCTGATTGTTCAGCGCTGCGTTCTTGCGGTTCTGTATTTCTGTGTATACGGACGTCGTCATAACGCGCGTGCTAGGGGACGCGCTCTCTTTACCGCGCTACTTTACTTTACCGACGAATCCTTGTGCGCTGCTGATCATTGTGGGGTATATCTATTGTTTATTATTTTTTGTACACTCGTAAAGCCGTGTGATGAAGCGGGAATATGTATAGTTAGTCGTTGTTATGGAGATAATGAACGCCTTCAGGTTGTATGGAACCCTCCGCTTCGCGTCGGGTTCCATCAACGGGGTTGGATGGAACCCCGACGCGAAGCGGAGGGTTCCATCCAACCCCGTTGGATGGAATAACAACCTCCGAACTATACATTATCCCTTACTGATTCAATGTGTACTACAACACATGTTAGCAGCAGCAGCAGCAATCCAACCAGGGGGATGCACTTCTCGGCAGCTCATATCTGTTTAGCAATCAGTTCTGCCGAATAAAGCATGTACCCCATAACACTCAGTAGCCGCGTTTACATGGACACATGTATGCGGCATAGAAAATGGTCATGTATACGCCTCATTCGGAATACAATTATCTGTGCGGCATAGATTCTATGCCGCATAGAATAGGTGGTGTAGCCCGTTTTAAATCGCCATGTATACACTTATTCCGCATAGATTGGGGTTTAACTTAGAGCCGCCGCAGTAGTTCGCAATTGGTCCACTGAGCTCCGTCGGGTACTTTTAACCAGCCGAACTTCACGGCTGTCAGGGAGTGGATTTATTGCCTGTTCACGTCTTTGTTTATTCACTCCGTTAAAGTAGTCGGTAGTAAGCGTGTCGGTGTGCTAGGAGCGGGGACATGGGTGTTTATTAATTACGAATTACTGGTGATTACTATTACTTTCTTTCTTTCTTCTTCTTTCTTGAAGGAGCAGGGAGAGAAAAGCTCTCTCCTGCTGTGCTTTCATTAAATTTAAATTTAAAATCCCCGATAGTGATAACACGTCCATTATCTCGCCGCCGGTCCAGAGATGTGTCAGGTGTGCGCGAGGGACATAACGGACATTTTTGTCACTGCCATGTATACAGTTCATTCGGAACACATTTCGGAACAGATCTATGCCGCATAGAAATCTATGCGGCATAGATCTGCCATGTAAACGCGGCTAGTGAGACTTCAAATCAAAGAATGATAGGAATCAAATGGTCTTCTCAGCACCAGCTTACTTTATTTGATCGACCTAGACAGTGTGGATGACACCCCACATTCATTTTCCACATTAAAAAATATTGTTTTAGCATAACTATCTGAAATCCCACGCTCAAGCACAGCCACGCCTTCAGAAATCATTACGGTAGTTTCCCTTCAGCTGTGCGCGCTCCCGCGAGGTGCAAACATAGACTATAGAAGCGACCACGTGCGCCATCTAGTGCTAGTTGCATATTCTGCACGCGTAAGCTTTGTCTTTGGCAGACGATATTTCGCGTGTGCCAAATGGTAACGTGTCAACACGTTCACTTTGGGCAGACGATATTTCACGTGAAAATGCGCAGAAAAGCACGTGACATTTCGTGTTCACTTTGGGCACACGATATTGTCACGTGGATAGCAATGCGGCAAACACATGAATTTCGTCTACACTATGCACAGCACACGTCTGGGCGAGGCGTTTAATGACCAATTTCCGGCTATCCATACAGAGTGCACTCACATGCCACACAAACACACACAACAAACACACACAAACACACACACACACACACACACACACACACACACACACACACACACACACACACACACACACACACACACACACACACACACACACACACAAACACATGGGAATAACCGGACACACAACTACAGACACACAAACGCACATACACACACAAACACTTGACAAAAATACATTGAAACAAATATTTCTATGCATGTTGCACATCGATGTGCATCCAGCATACAAACATGGAAGAGAGAGGAAGGAGTCCCTAAGCCAGGATCTTTGCATCCCTGTTTCGTGGGATCCTCTCCCCTTGTTTCGGTGGCACGCTGACACACCCCTCCGCCCCTTTGAGAGAACGTAAGAACCTGTTGACTGGCTTAATGTGTGCTGATCCGCTGGTTGGCTCTATCTCATATCATATGATACAGCAACGTCAAGTCTCCCAGCGGGCCGTCGGCTGCAGGAGTGTCCTGTGGTCTGTTATTTCTCTGAGAAGCACATGTTTAAAACATACATGCAGTATTCATGGGAGTCTGCACATGCGTCTGCTTAAAGCGTGCACATGTGTCTGTGTATGTGTGTGTGTGTGTGTTTGTGTGTATATGTGTGTGCAAGCCAAAGAGAAAGATGGGCAAGAGAGAGAGAGAGAGAGAGAGAGAGAGAGAGAGAGAGAGAGAGAGAGAGAGAGAGAGAGAGAGAGAGAGAGAGAGAGAGAGAGAGAGAGAGAGAGAGAGAGAGAGGAGAGAGAGAGAGAAGAGAGAGAGAGGAGAGAGAGGGAAAGAGAGAGAGAGAGAGAGAGAGAGAGAGAGAGAGAGAGAGAGAGAGAGAGAGAGAGAGAGAGAGAGAGAGAGAGAGAGAGGAGAGAGAGAGAGAGAGAGAGAGAGAGAGAGAGAGAGAGGAGAGAGAGAGAGAGAGAGAGAGAGAGAGAGAGAGAGAGAGAGAGAGAGAGAGAGAGAGAGAGAGAGAGAGAGAGAGAGAGAGAGAGAGAGAGAGAGAGAGAGAGAGGGAGAGAGAATGGGATAAATAGGGACAGAGAAGATTGGGTGTGAGAAAGAGAGAGAAGAACGAGAGAGACAGCCAGAAGTAGTCTGCCTCTGTTTAGCAGTGCATTTGTCAATCACGTGTGCGTTAGCTTGTTTATGTGTTCAGAAAAAGAGAAAATGAGGAATGTCAAGAGTTAAAAAGAACGATAAAAAGTGCAGCCAGATGATTTAATCCACAGAGGTTCAAAATGAGCACACCAGTAGCATGTAGTCTCAAATCCCCGGACCGCAGACTTCACAGGCAACCCCCAACTAATGAGTGTGTTAGATGAGGCCTTTCTTTCAATCCCAATGCACCTTTCACCGCAGACTGATGACGTCAAGTCCAGTGCAACACAGACCCATGTGCTCGAAAAAAATGTAACACCGGCCCAATGATCCTGCACACAACTGCTTTCCTTCTGTCTGTGTGAGGAGAAGCCATTACAACAGGTACAGATCTAATAAAGCCCTTTATTCTGTGCATGTATAATGCCACCATTTTCCATATACAGTATGCTTTATTAAACCATTTCCTCTCCCGAAAAAAAAAGAAGGTGAAACCGGGAATGCAGGAAGCCTTTCTTTAGAGTTTCTTCATTACGCTCGCTGGGCTTTAATACCATCCCATAGTGTTTAGTTTGTCCTTAACGCCTTAATAGCGACACACCACACTGACGCGGTATCCCTGTTGGATTTTAATTGTTTTGAACCCAGCCAAATGATCCGCCATAACCTAAATCCCATCATCAAAAGCCTTGTCGTGGAATACTATTCTAATAGTGCACACACGCGATAGTGCATATTGTCTGAGTTCTTTTTATCAGCGCAATTACAACAGGAAGCCATGACATGGTATGGGGCCACAAATGGAAGCACATTAGAACGTTTCATAGGCTAAAAACTGCAACGCATTAAAGGTACCGCGATCGAAAGCTCTCACGTCGACTAAGAAACGTCACGCTTTTTGTTGTTGTTAGGTTTTGTTCATATTTTTCAAAAGTGATGGTCTTATTGGAATCCGTCTCCGATGATCGTTGCAATAATTTTGAACTAACGACCAATGCCCCCACTCTTTCAGTTCGGAGGCATTGCAGATGGTGGACTCCAGAGCAACACAGTAACTACAGTGTTGTGTACACCAAACTGTCCCTCTCTTTGCTTACATGAAACAAACAAAGAGACCAGGGAGACGTGCTTTGATCAATCCATCCGTAGAACAACAAACCCCAGAATTGCCGCTTTGCCATTGGGTAGGTCTGCACATCAAACTGTGGCGAGCTTCCACTGATTGGGCCGTAAGCTCTGCTTGTTCTCTGAAAGAACCAGCAGCGAAACAAAGATCAGCACATCAATTACTCTCAGGTGGAGGGGGGTCTCTATCCTTTCTATTGATTCTGAGCTCAGGCCAGGGAGGAAGACAATTAGGGCCTGTTAAGACTATTAGGGTCTATCTTATACCAGGCCTTGCTCTCAGATATCAGGGCCTCTCTTATACGAGGCCTTGCTCTGAGACTATAAGGGCCTCTATTAGGGCCTGTTAGACTATTAGGGCCTGTTCGACTATTAGGGCCCAATAGATTAATAGGGTCTCTCTTATACCAGGCCTTGCTCTTCCTTGTATCAGAACAGTAATGACTACAAACTCTCTAAACCAGAGCGACCACAATGTTGGAACAGACCGTTAACCCCCATAAACCTATAGCCCCAAGTTAGAGTATACTTGACCAAATAGCTCTGTGTGGTATGTTGAGATACATTGACACCATTGCATAGCATCATGGTGGTTTACCTATGGTTCAACACTCTTAAGCAAAGTACCCTACAATACTGACAGTCCCGTAAGTGGGATAGGACCACCGGCCCACTGGATAAAGCTTCTGGAAGCTGCAGGAGCATGGAGCGGTGGGTGAAGTTTACACCATGTGTATCAGTTGTTTGTTCTTTCCCCTCTCTCCTGCTTCTTGTTAGTCGCCGGCCCCTGCTGCGCTCCCGAAGTATTACCCTCAAATAAAGTCGGTCCTCTTTGTTATCTCTCCTCTCTTCGGGGAGATCTCCATGGATGAAAAAACGAAATGAAATAACATCGGAAAAAAAATACATGCTTTTTTTTTTG
>OLKM01001097.1:17500-20000 GCA_900291075.1 Melanogrammus aeglefinus
CCCGTGGACACTGTCACAGGGACATATTAGCAGCAGAACCAGATTCTAGTGTTTTATGTGTATAATTTCCCCCTGATGGTGAAGGTGTCTGTGCTGCTTCTCTTTGTGTGTGTGTGTGTGTGTGTGTGTGTGTGTGTGTGTGTGTGTGTGTGTGTGTGTGTGTGTGTGTGTGTGTGTGTGTGTGTGTGTGTGTGTGTGTGTGTGTGTGTGTGTGTGTCTCTGTGTGTGTGGGTGTGTCTCTGTGTGTGTGTGTGTGTACGTGTGTGTCTCTGTGTGTGCGTGTGTGTGTGTGTGCGTGTGTGTGCGTGTGTGTCTCTGTGCGTGTGTGTGCGTGTGCGTGTGTCTGTGTCTCTGTGTGTGTGTGTGTGTCTGTGTGTGTGTGTGTGTGTGTGTGTGTGTGTGTGTGTGTGTGTGTGTGTGTGTGTGTGTGTGTGTGTGTGTGTGTGTGTGTGGAGAGGGAGAGGGGGAGTGCCTGCTTGTGTGTCTGCGTGTGGTGGCGGCAGGGATAAGGTGGGGGTGGAGGGGCTGAGAGAGGAGCGCTGCCCCCAGTAATGAGGCCCTTTTATGGGCTTTAATTTGTCCTGCTCCCCTGGGAGACTGATGGATGGCTCTCTTTATGCTCACTTTCTTTCTCTCTCCATCTGTGATACAGAGGATTTATTTATACCCTGATATTAGCCCTCTAACAAGTGCTGCCTTGTCATTACAACTGCAACTGATACAAGGGTAGGTGGGCGGGTTGGTGGGTAGATAGATAGATAGATAGATAGATAGATAGATAGATAGATAGATAGATAGATAGACAGACAGACAGACAGACAGACAGACAGACAGACAGACAGACAGACAGATAGATAGATAGACAGACAGCGAGGACAGACAAGACAGGACAGACCAGACAGACAGACAGACAGGACAGACGTGAGGCAGACAGATGCAGGACAGAGACGATGACAGGCAGACAGACAGGCAGACAGACAGACAGAAGACAGACAGACAGACAGACAGACAGAACAGAGCGAAGACAGACAGAGAGACAGACAGACAGACAGACGACACGACAGACAGACAGACAGAAGACAAGACAGACAGACAGACAGACAGACAGACAGACAGACAGACAGACAGACAGACAGACAGACAGACAGACAGACAGAGGGACAGACAG
Organism: Melanogrammus aeglefinus; assembly: GCA_900291075.1. Lineage (NCBI taxonomy): Eukaryota > Metazoa > Chordata > Actinopteri > Gadiformes > Gadidae > Melanogrammus > Melanogrammus aeglefinus. The sequence goes on from OLKM01001097.1 coordinate 18,669, forward strand.
AGAGACAGAGGGATAGAGAGATAGATCGAGAGAGAGATAGGAGATAGATTGATAGATATTATTGCTGCAGGAACTTGAGGTTTCTGTTACAAATTCCCACATACACATACTTCAGGTCCTGGCAAAAGGGAAGACAAAATGTTGGGACATACAGGTAAGAGGTTATCGCCCATGTGAGCCATCACATGGGAGATAACCGGATGATGTCATCTTGACATCACCAGAAGCAGGCATTTCAAGGTCTCCCCTCACAAACTCACCATGACAGACAGAAGGATGTATGTAATGTCTCGGGTATAATTACATGCATATCTCAGTAGATGCATGTGTTTGATATCTGTTGTGCATGCTTCCCTTCATGTCTCTGTGTATGATATTCAGAGAAGGCTCCATTTTGATCCTAGTCTGTTTTCTATTCAATGTTTCTTTCTCTTATGCACAGATTTGTGTGTGTAAAATAAAAAAAAATGGAAAGCCAGGGAACATTTTGCCCCGGAGGCAGTTCATTGGCTATTCTGACTCACCCCTGCCCGGTCCCACTCGGGGGAAATGGAATTTGAAAACCAATGGAAAAGTTTATCGGCAGTTGGCAGTTTTTGGCAAGTGATAAAAATGACCAGTATACGAGGCGGACGTCGGTTTTGACAGGCGTGGACGAAGAGAAACGGTCTGTTGTGTATGTTCACCTGGGCTGTGGTCGTCGTCGTTGAGGTTTGGTGTTGTTGTTTTTGTTGTTGTTGTTTTTGTTAAAGTTACGGGGGGTTGGCGTGCTGGCACTGACGCTCGGTTTATCCCGCTCGTCAGAACGGCATGTCAGCGAGAGGAACTTCAAAAGGCCAACGCCGCAGCGCAACAAACGCTCGCCGCGGCCATTCAATGCTAATTTAAAAAAAATTCACCTGATGAAATATGGGCTGTAACAGTGGAGTCCGGTTCATGTTCATGTGTGAAACTAAACCAGATTCCCTAATTTTGCCAAGGAGGTCTTGATTTAAGATTTTCGGTTATATATATTTTTGGCAGAAAGGGGACAAAAGTGTTTGAATGCCTGCATACCTTTGTAGGCATGTTTGGTAAATATACTCTTTGGTAAATATACTCTTTAGGTCATATGACTTGAGTCATTTGCTGTAACGTAAGAGGATAGTTTACAAAATGAATTATGTTACTTGTTGCATATGATATAACAATATTACAATATATGCAATATAACAAAAAAATGGCATAGGTGTCAAAGAAACTCGAAGAGAGCATCCTTTGATTCATTGCATTTCATTCACCTACAAGACTACCCTTATCATACATTCTCGCCGAGTTACACAAAGGTGTGCG
>OLKM01001097.1:44654-54654 GCA_900291075.1 Melanogrammus aeglefinus
GTGGTTAATTGGTGAAGGTTATTGGAGACGGGGGGTGGGTTGTTTCTGGTGTTGTTGTTGGGTGTTTGATTGGTGCAAAGAATTAGGGTAAAAGTTTTTTTTCCTAATTTTATTTCTATATTTTCCATTTTATATTCCAATTATCCATCATTTTTTATGTTTTTTATTTCAACCTCTTTTCACAACCAGCTACAGGGTGACCGGTGTCGTTTGATTGATGGGAAAGTTGTCGTGGCTTATTATTGGGGTTGTTGGATGTGTGATACGGTTAATATTTGCAGATTCTCGGCTTTAAATGTAGAATTGGGTCCTTTCCACGTTATCAGTATATTTTATATTTTTTGTATCGGAAAAAGAGTTCCTCAAGCCCAGCTAATGATTGTACGTGATTACAGTATTTATATTTATATTACACAATCTGATACCCCTGAATTCTGAGAATATACGGCCTGTATTTGATTCACGAGATTCTATCCATGAACCAGAAATAAATACTGACATTCTTCTCTCTGTTGAAACCCAGCTGAAAAAAACAAACTCAAATAGACTCTCAGCACACATCCCCGTGAAAAAATATCTATTTATCCATTTCTCGAAGGTTAAAAGAGATTTATATGACATATTCTATTTTTTCCCCCCCTTCTCTTGCCCGGTGGGACAGAACTCCTGGAGGTGTGCGCGAGGCGGTTTTTATTATTTCAAATTTGTCGCTGCGGCATTGGATTGTGTTGTTTAAGGACTCGTGTGGTTCCGGATTTTCGTGTGAGCCCTCAGTGTTTTCGGCGTTAGTGCTCTTATGCACAAGTTTAGTTTGGTTGTCTTATTATCTGCGAGGTCATGGTCGAGGCGCGGGCTTCGGGGTCGGTGGTGGTGTGTTTTGATTTGGGGGAGTGTCTGTCAGGGTGGCCCTGGCTCTGGGACAGCAGACAGATGCCGCCCGCTTGATTTGCCTGGCGTCATTTGGATTGCAGCAAGGGGGTGCAAATTGGGTAGTGCCAAAAGAAAGAGGCCCAAAAAGCGTGGGGACTGTGTCTTTGGTCGGCCTATTCGCCCTTAAAACAAGACATACACCTGGGAGGTTGGTAGCCCCTTCTCTTCACTTCAGCGCTTCATCCGTGCGAGCTGGGCGGCCCCGTTTTTTTTGGGACTCTCTGAGCATAAACTGCGAATAACGAGCTTAACTGACCCTCAGTGGAAAACACCATACCTACGGTCCGTGACGACCGCCATTCGCTGTCAGATGAGGGGGCCACTAGTTAAATACAAAACAAAGTCTCGAGGCCTTTTCCCACTTGGTCAAAAATTATATTTATTGTTTGGGGGGGTGTTTTTTTTATTTCGAAACATGCGCCACTCGGGAGGAAGGCAGTACGGCTCTACCACGTCTCCCCCGATGCTCGTTCTCTTCTCGAGCTCTCGCTCTCGCCTCTGTCGCTTCGTCGCTCTCGCGTCTCTCTGTTCTCTCTCTCTCTCTCTCTCCCTACTCGGTCTCTCTCTCTCTGCTCTTGTTCGGTTGAGGTGAGGCCCCCCTTGACCGCAGCCCACCCCTTTTTATGTGAGGGTATAGAATCGTGGCGGGATGGGCGTCCTCAGTCTTCTCGGATAATCTTGGCTGCCTCTCGGTCGTCTCGGTGTCCGGTCTGGAGCCTGCCCCTTTCCTTCCGTGGGACAAATCAAGAGTGCAGGGCGCGAGTGGATTATCGAGCGTGCGTGCGTATACTGAACTAGACATCGGGTGTGGTGGTCTACTCTCTCATCTCCTACTTCATCCTACCAATAATCATCAACGGCTTGCCATCTCTCTTCATCTCTCCTGGGGTAGTCTTCTCGGTGGCCTCCTTCGGAGGTTCCGTCCCCCCTCGCCCGCCCAAGTGGGCGAGGGATGTAGCCAAAACCCCACCCAACAACCCACCCTACGGGATTTAACTAACCAGCGGTGGACAACAGCGGGTTTTTTTATTGGGACTTCCTCTATCCTCTTACTACATTCATCTCTTCTCTCCTCTTCTTTCTTCCTTCTTCCTTCTCTCCTCTTCTTCCTCTCTACTACGTCTCTCTCTCTCTCCTTCTTTCTTGAATCACCCGGTGCTGCGATCTTCCTATCTCTTCTTCTTTCCATCGTTTTATCTCCTTTTCTTGCAATTCTCCATTTTCCCTCCTTTTGCGTCATTCTTAAATACGTGCAACCGGCCCACATACTTATATCGCCGCCTACCAAAACTTTTTGCTTCGCCAAATATTTTCCAATTTTTTTCTTGACGGCGGTCTTGGTCTCAAGTCCCATGGTTTCCAAATTAACTGTGCGTGGCGAAGGCGCTTCGGGGGCGAATTCTCCATCCTCTCCTCTTCCCTCTCCTCTCCCCTCCCCTCTCTCTCCCATTTTACTCTCTCTCTCTCCAACTCCTCCCTCCCCCCTCCCTCTACCCTCCCCCCCCTCAACCCCCCCCCCCTTTCCCACTCCCCTCCCACCCACCATTTCCTTATTCTTTCGTTACCTCCCCCCTGCTCCGCGTGGCGGCCCACCCCCCCCCCCCAAACCGCGTCTACACCGCGCCCTCTCCTCTCTCCGCTTTCTCTCCTCTCTCTCTCTCTTCTCTCTCTCTCTCTCTCTCTCTCTCTCTCTCTCTCTCTCTCTCTCTCTCTCTCTCTCTCTCTCTCTCTCCTTCTAACCCTCTCTCTCACTCCACTCTTAAATTCTGCCAACCTGAATACAATTGAATTCCCCATCTGTATTGTTTTGTATATTGTTTTGACCTAAATCAATTACAACCATGACTGTAGAATGTCTCCTGTATCTCTCGCACACGTGGAACATCTTGGCTATATTGACGATTCATAACACCTAGAATAATAACATTGCTGTTTGTTTTCTTCAGTTTTTCAGCTGCATTATATTTTATTACTTTTCCCAATTTCCTATAAAATCCTTTAATCGACTGGAGAAGCCCGTTTCCTCCTGCTGTGGCTGATAATGTTGTTGATCAATAAAAAATGAAACGTGGGACTAGCTTACTTTTGCACTGGGCGGGACACCTTTGGGGAAAAATGACTATCTAAGGTCTAGAATGAGTAGAAAGGTATCATAAAAAAAGATACAGGCCAATTCGACCAAAGAAAATATGAAATACTAATAATCTTTAAAATGATAGTTTCAAAACTGATTAGCTCTACATTGTATTGTACACTTTGTATTCCGTACAAGTGATTACGAATTGTGCTTTCCACACTATTGATATACCAATGACAATTAAGTGACTTCTAAATGATTAAATCCCCCTATACATGCCATCAATTATGCAAACATGTAATACATATAACATTTATTTTCGTCTTTTGACTCGCATTACTCCCAATTGACTGAATTATTTTGGGCCACGGAAAAGCCACGCACGCTAAATTGCATAAAGGAATATTTATAAACGAGCACAAAGCGACAGCGCTGTGTTTAAGTTGGACGGCCGTACTTATTTTCACTTTCCATTCCATTGGCGTGTTTTCTCCTCTTCTTCTACCTTTTCGCCTTCTCCCTCCCCCCTGAGGCCATAAAACAGTGCTTTTACATATATTACCTTTTGATTAATGGAGCTGTATTCATTATTCTGCCCCACTGCTAATTAGAAAATGCACCCTGCTAATGATATACAGTTGGAATAATACTTGCCCACGAGGCACGCCAGGTTTCTAGCGATGGCGCGCACGCCTCTCGGTGCCCACGTAGCGTGCGGAGGCGCTGGCCCCGACACTGCCGCTCCCAGGTAGGGGCCCCTTCCATTAGCAACAGAGTCACGGCCGGCGCCCGGTTGTCACTGCTTCTGTTCCGGCATAATTGGATGTGTATTCTCTGGAGCTGTCACTGAACGGGGGCTGACAGGGATGGCGGGCACAAACACTGAGTCAATCTTAATCAGGAAATCCTTTTGTGGGCACGGACGCAGGCGGCGCACACACACACACACACACACACACACACACACACACACACACACACACACACACACACACACACACACACACACACACACACACACACGCACACACACACACACACACACACACACACACACACAAATCGTTTTAAGAGTATGTGTGTGTGTGTGTGTCTGTGAATGTGTTTATGTTGTGTGTGTTTGTTTTGTGTGTTTGTGTTTGTGTGTGTGTGTGTGTCCGCGTAGGTGTTCGGTGTGCAGGTGTGTGGGTTTCTTGAATGTGTTTATGTTGTGTGTGTTTGTTTTGTGTGTTTGTGTTTGTGTGTGTGTGTGTGTGTCCGCGTAGGTGTTCGGTGTGCAGGTGTGTGGGTTTCTTGAATGTTTGTGTGTGTGTGAGTGCGGGCCTGTGTGTGTTTGCATGTTTGTGAGTGTTTGTGTGTGTGTTGGGGTGTGGGGGCGTGTGAGTGTGTGTGTGTGTATGCCTTCTTGCATGTGTTCCTGGTTGAATGTTAAACCAATGTTTACCTGTGTTTGACGGACCACGGAACAAATGGCCAATGACAGAATCAAAATATGTAAAAAACCCATCGGTGACACTGAACGAGAAGAGGTACGGCCTGATGCAGACCCGTTCCTCTCGTTTTATGAACGGCGTTAATGTCCGTGTGCGTGGAGCGTCACAGTGTGAGAATCGGAGAGGGTGTGAGGGAGCATGTACTCCTGATGTCTGCGTACCGACGGCGATACCAACGCCGTTAATGTGGTTTCCCCGTCACACCTGTCACATCTCATTGAGTGCGATAGGGGCCGGTGAGAATCATCACAGCATCGTCTTTATAGAGCTGATCGCCCTGCAGGCCCTCCATTCCTAACGAGGCTCAGGAAAGACAGGGAGCGGTGTCAGTACAATCAACGCAAATAGAGTTTATTATAAGTGTTAAGGCTAGTACCTTGTTTCTTAGAGCGGGTCAATTGCACGGATTGAAAAACCAAGAAACTCTGAGGAGCCGATTCCTAATTAAAACATGAGACATGCTACACAGAAGAAATAACTCAATAAACACAAATAACAAACAGCGGGCTTGTCTGTTGTGTGAACTTTTAGAAGGTGATTGTAAAGCGTATCATAGTATCAACAGGGGCAGCAGAGTAACCGTGAACCACTGAGAGCCGAGCTTCCAAAGGGGTCAAAGGTTGCCCAGAGTACACACAGGCGCCATTAACACTTCTTACCCACTTTTATTTCGGCTCAGAGGTCAGCATTTTCTGAGATTACCTCTTCCACATTTTCCTCTCCCACCGACCCATTTCCACACTCTCTCCAAGTACCATTACAGGCTAACGCACGCGGCCATTATAGATCAGCACAGCAACACACAGCAGGGGTAATGACGAGTGGAGGGTATAGCTCTAGGGCCTAACTAGCTCTACAGACTGCCTCCCTCTCACTCCTCCTGCTTCGGCAGCGTCAAGTTATGACCGAGGTCAAGCTGGAGTTTTGTTGGTCCGGGTGAATGGAGGAAAAGCCAGAAGTCATGCGCTATGTGTCGGGAATGTTCCATGTGACTGTATAGCTAAACAACAGTACAGTATATACCCTATGACTACGAGCTAGATGCAGTTATTGACATTCCCAGTAGAGTAAAAGGGGTTTGTTATCATACTGATACCCTCTGAACACTTGGAACGCTGAACTCTGAATGCACTTTTATTCTGCCGCGTGTATAAAAAGGGCTATATAAATAAAGTTGCCTTGGCTTGCCTTGACAAAATAGTGGAAGCACAGATTCCAGGGAGTAGGGACTTTACTGACTGGCTTTATATGTGTTCAATCTGATTTTTTAAAGGTGTACAATAATCTAAAAGCTTGGCGGTTTTGCTAAAAGCATCAATCAAAAGACTGCTTCACCTAACATTATATTTTAGTTCAACAGCCCCGAGGTTTAGTGATCATAATTTTCATATCAAACAAATATATTCAAACAAGTAAAAAACAAGAGTTATTGTAATTCAATAACTAATCAGCATTACATCAAAATATAATAACATAAAACAATTGAGTTAGTAGAGCCCTCTTGCAGTATGCCTACTGCACTATATTTATAGCTTTCACTATCTTTATTTTTTAACATTTAAAACAAATTTAAAACATAGAGCTGTCCCCAATGGCTAGTTGAAATCCCCAATCATCCCATCCTTCACGGTCAGAGATAATTAAACACCATGTCTTACACTCCAGCCTTCTCTCCTGGCCCTGTTGCCAGGCAGCAGTGATCGGAAATATCCCCCCTTACAACAAACCCCCCACACGAGCAAGCAACCTGGCACCTTCACGAGCCCCTCAGTTCAGCACGTCGGCGGAGGACAAAGCGCCCAGAGAAACTCTGGAACAAGAGAACAATTACGAAATGATGAGACTCCTCCCGTGCACAAAGGACTGCATTACCCAGAAGGCTTGGCTTTGAACACCTTGCCGATGCTCAACCCTACCAGGGGGGCTGGCTTCTAACAGATAGAATGTCTAACTCAACTCAAGCCACTTTTCTCCCCAACCCCCCCCCCCCCCAACCCCTCTGTCTGCCCCGGTGCCCCGGAGCAGCAGCACTACAGTGACACTGTTCCCCCCCCCCCCCCCTGAACAGTCTGCTTCAAGGCGTTGTGACAGAGAGAAGGAGCCGTCGGTGCCACAATTGACGTATTCCCCCGTCCTTCTTGGCGTGTCATCCCCACCCAACCCAACACCCCCCGCCCCCCCCACCCCCCCCACTCTCCTCACCCCCCCATCCACTCTAAACCCCCACCCTTCTTTTTTTTCTGGACACCTGATTGATTCTGACAGCCTATATTGGGTATTTCATATGAAAGGGAATTTTGTTATGAAATGTTAATAAGCTGGAATTTCTCTCAGTGCTTTTAATACGGGGCTGCCAGTTTTGAACATTTTTCAAAGTAACACACCCAAATTCCTCTGTTTGCGATGAATTAGTAATATAGTCTTGTCACTGAAATATCGTGCATTCTTTAATCAGTCCCTGGGTTTTTTTTTTAACAGAAGCTTCTTGAAAGGTATTCCTTTATGATCAGAACAATTAGAAAGTTTGTCCGCCCGGCCGGCGGTTGCTAATGCAGTCAGTACCTGTGTGCTGAGAGGGTAGAAGGTGGAGCGAGAGAAAGGGCAAGCAAGGGGAGAATGAGAAGGGGAGAAAGAGAGAGAGGGAGAGAGGAAGACAGAGATAGAGAAAGTGGTAGAGAGAGAGAGAGAGAGAGAGAGAGAGAGAGAGAGAGAGAGAGAGAGAGAGAGAGAGAGAGAGAGAGAGAGAGAGAGAGAGAGAGAGAGAGAGAGAGAGAGAGAGAGAGAGAGAGAGAAAGAGTGAGTAAGAGAGGGATGAAGAGTGAGGATGAGAGTAATGGAGAGAGGGAGAAAGAGAGAAAGAGTGATAGAGAGTGAAAGCGGTAGAGAAGGAGGGCTATGAAGGGAGAGAAGGAAAGAGGTGAAGAGAGAGTGATAGTGTTTGCGACCGAGAGAGGGAGTGAGAGAGAGAGAGAGAGAGAGAGAGAGAGAGAGAGAGAGAGAGAGAGAGAGAGAGAGAGAGAGAGAGAGAGAGAGAGAGAGAGAGAGAGAGAGAGAGAGAGAGAGAGAGAGAGAGAGAGAGAGAGAGAGAGAGAGAGAGAGAGAGAGAGAGAGGGGCTGGGAGAGTTGTACCGACAAATTGAGTGGGAGAGAGAGAGGAAATAGGGAAAAATATTAGGAGAGAGGGGTCGTGAGTGGCTCCCCCGCATCTCCTGGGATGAGCTCCCTGTCTTGTAGTTTTTATGAACTAGATGTCTTGACTGGTTCACATCAGTCAGAGCCGCAGACTCTAGCAGACAGGGGCCAGAGCCCTGAACATGGCGGCACACGTGTTTTCGTATCACGAGTCTGCAAGCCCTCGGCACGCCAAGGAGCAAACATCTGGAAGTTAAAGGAATACAGCCACGCTCTGCTAGTCTGCTAGTCTGTACTCTGCAACATTGACTCTGTTTTCCTCCAAAACCAATTGGACTATTGACAATGTTGGTCTAGTGACAGTGTCAATGGTCCAACCTTTCCATGTCATATTTTCCGCCGCAGAAATGAAGAAGATGCCGCTGACGTGAGGATGGGGACTGAACTGCTGGTCATCACGGACGTCTCCGTCCTCCATGGCACTCTGGTCAGCTAGAAGAGCGTGTTCAGCCAGAGCCCCATTCTGCCCAGGGGCCCCACAGGCCCAAAGTGTAGGTCCTTCCTGCCTACCGCCAGAAGATTTATTTTAGATTAGATTAGATTAGATTAGATTAGATTAGATTAGATTAGAAAAACTGTGATATTCCCCCATAGGATAAATTAGTTTGTTGCAACAGCCCAGCAGCAGTGGAAAAAAACAGGATAAAAAAACAATGCAATACAATAAAAATACAAAGTACTAATGCAAAGAACATACACGCTAAGATAAATGCTAAACTAAATGCTAAAGTAGGGACACGACAAGACAAACAGAGCAAACAACAACAAACAGGGCAAACGAAACAGACGGTATAAACAATATAAATGATAAAATTCTAAATTGTAAATTATGATGTTGGTCATTGAACAGCCCCTTCTTAAGGCGCTTGCACACCGCCGCGCGGCTACCGCCCTGATAACCGCCTCGCTGCCGGAGGGTTCAGCGCGGCGGTGTGAAGTGCCAGGCGTTTTCCAAAAGCGGCTGCTGCTGCTGCTGCTGCTGCCGCCAAAAGTTTCAACATGGGGAAAGCTGAGCGGTAGGGCAAGATCTGTGCGCGTTCACATTGGCGGCAACCGCTTCCTGGTCCACAGCCGCTTCTGTAAGCGCCTCCCCTCTGCCGCCATTTCCTCATTGAAATGAATGGAGGCGGCGCGTTGCACATCACAGTAAGTAAGTAAGTGAATTCTATAATATATATTGGTACTACGTCCACTTGGTTTCTGTTGTCTACTTTGAGTTTATTGTTTTGGTCTTTTGTCCTGTCTTTTTGTGCTGTAACAAGTCATTTCCCCACGGGGAGGATAAAAGTACTCATCTATCTATCTATCTCTCTGTAGCAGTACTCTCCTATTTGAGCCCGGTGGTTCCTCTTTAAGTACAACCCCTTGTGCCGTCGCTTCAAGGAGGTAACTGTACAAAGCCCTGTTGTGTTGCTGTTTGTCACGGGCCGAGGCGATTCCACAAACAGGCAGTTTACGGCGTGAGGAGTTTGCTTTGTGTTGAAGTGCACACGAGTTGACACGGCTGCAGCTGAAACCCTCTGTAACTGAACACTCAGCGGCGCAGTGAGAAATCCAGGCCGTCTGGTTTCATCATCTTCAGATAATGGTGCTGTCCTGGCTTCTTCTCAGGCCTCATCAACACTTGGATCACAGTGTCAAAGGACGACAAGGGAGATGTGCCACAATGCAGCCAATGTAATGCAAAAGCACAACAAGAATTGGATGTCTATCTAGTGTAAACATAGTAGACATTAGTGGGTATTATTTATATATTTATTTAAGTAACCCCCTTTTTTTTCCTATGTGCAATAACCCTCTGACATCTTGATTGTATTTACTGTTTTGTTATGCAATGTATTGTGTATGTGACGAATAAAATCTGAATCTGAATCTGAATCTGGCTAGAATAGGCAAGACGTGGGTGTTAGGGTGTTAGACGCCCAAAGTTTCTGGCTTTGATTCCATATGTTCATCGTTGAGCAAGACGTTTAACTGCTATCTGCTCATTATCTAAAACAATTCCTGGAAGTCGTTTTGGATGAATGCATCTGCTCAACAAATGTATACTAAATTAAATAAACAAATATTCTTGTATACCTTTGTGCATGTTTGTTTGTCCAGTGAGAGAGAAGAGAGAAGAGAGCGAGAGAGAGCGATCCAGAGAGGGCCAGGGAGAGAGAAGCATTGCCATTCTTAACACCAGAAGGGTCTCAGACTTGTCGAGTGAATCCATCCTGCGTGGTGTGAGCCGACTTGACAATGCCTTCGGAGTGCGCTTTAAACACTCTCTTATGTGTCTGCAGGCACAGCGAGCGCACAGCGAGTG
>OLKM01001097.1:59654-64677 GCA_900291075.1 Melanogrammus aeglefinus
CTCTTCTCTCGCTCACCATCACAGAGAGAATACTACTGATATGTTCATAAATATAGAAGTGTTTGTAGCGTTCTGTCATTATTAGTCTATGTACAAGATTCCCGCAATTCTTAGCGGGCAAGGAGCTAAAATATTTAAATATGGTAGCTTGAGCTAAATAGCATTTGGCGAGGTCTCAAAATATTAGATTTTCTTACTCTAAGTTGAAATAAATATGGAATGAGAGAAGGAAAAGGAACAAGGAACAAGAAAGGAAATTAGACGAGAGACAGAGAATATTAAAATTACAATGAATATAAAGAATTGTAACTTTGACTTTTTTTTATATTTTAACAGCTATTTTTAGGGAAATATTTTTGGAAAAGTATCCTATTTCTGCTTAATTTTAACTGTCAATAAAATGGGGTTAATAATATCAATAACAATTTACAAATAGATATATATTTAACCATCAAATCCTATTTTATCTATTTTGTCTTTTATCCAGCAGGCTAACATAGCATTTGTTCATTTAGTGGAATGCATTAAGCAGAGATCTTTGTGAAAATTATACTTTTAAAGCCTGGTCCATTAAATATTTCTTCATTTGTAATGGGCCAATCTATTGCTAAAGGTTCAGTTCAAAGACTCATACGCAGCCTTTTATGAGTCCGGGGCATTTTTCTTACGAGGAGAAGGAGAGGAAAAAAATCGGATGGTCCTGACGATGAATACTAGGGCGAATAGGGCATGTAAATTATTAACCCTGTGTTACATTTGAGGAATGCTTGCCAGCCATGAGAGTTAAAAGAAGCTAATGTTTCACTATCCCACCATTTCATCTGCTCTTCCTAACAGATTTGTGTGATATCCCGCGCATTAGTTTCCCGGGCGTTGAAGGAAGCCGACCGCACGAGGGGGGGGGGGGGGGGGAACTGAATCGTCTCGAGGAAGCGCAAGGAGCGAGCCGTCTCTTCTGCGACTAACCAGTGGTTTTAAGTGGCTTGTGCATTTTTCATGGGCGTGTGGTCAACGGGAAGGCCTTGTCACTCTCCGGTTCATTCAAATGGCGAGAGCCCAAGAAGCAGGCCGCGTGTTGAAATATTAATTTCATATTGCAACACACCGCCGTACCGTCTCTTAATTACAGATGGGGAGTTATGTGCTTGAGTTGGGTTGGGGCCGCGTTTGACACTCCCTATTAGGGAAAGAAGGTTAAGTCAATACTCCATAAGCGAATGGAAGTCTTTAAAATTAGACTTCTCAGTCACTTACAGGCCTTCAAGATCAACCTCATATTATGGGATTATGTCATGCAGAGTCTAACCTGCAATTACACCACCTGAGTTTTGTATCAATAATTATATTAGATATGACTACTACAGCTGTAGTAGTAGGCCTACTTTAGGAGCATACTAGTATCATTACTATGAGGGTATGTCTGTGTACCAGACTGAACTGGGTTTTTACTTGTTTGCAATCAATCATTTCAACATTAAGCTCCGCAGTATTATACTTTGATTGAGGGATTAGAAAGTCATTCCACTTTTTGTCTGGATTCATCATCCTCACTTTATCTCTCTGTAGGACAGCCCAATGTTAATATACGCTGTCCTCCATCTTAGAGCTTATTAACCTTTTTTGTTGGAATATCTGGAGCATAAAGACCTCATTAAATATTTACATTTGCACTAACCATAATGAAAAATTAAGAAACCCAAAGTTGTATTAACCTGTAGTAATATAATGTCTACTTCTGGCCAACAATAGGGCTCTTTTATTTTTCTGCACATTAAGGCATTCTGGGGCGCATAATAATATATGATAAGAAGGGTGGCCCCTTTGCGATTCGATTAACTCTATTTTAATATAACATTAGGCTTCCTTAAACTAGCATTATGCTTTAAACACAAGGTGTGGAATAGGAGCGCAGGGTGGAGACTTGTTATGCCTGCAGAAATAAACTGTTGCAACACACGTTAATTACTATGACTGCAGTGTGATTTCAAATACATTTACATTTCAGCAGAATTTGCTATAATTGCTTTTCATGAATATATTAAAAGGCCTGGAATGAAGCCTGTTCGCAGTAGACACGCTGACCCTGTCTCTTCATAGGGTGTTTTGATCTGAAAGACTAACACGTTCGTAAGGGACTAAGTGGCTTTTAATTATTAAAACATAAATTTCAGCAAAGAGTGTATAATGATTGCGCTTACCAGTGCATGTCATTCTACTCCTTTGAATTTTTTGGACTGCAAGGGAGGTCCTAATTGCTTAGTCTCCAATTTTTCTACCGTCACACTTCTGTCATCATGACATTTATTTATTTTATTATTGCATAACATATTTACGTCTAAGAATGCTAAAAGCAGCATAACAATATTTCCGTCCACTAGAGGGCAGAACATTTACAAGTCTGCAGGTTGTAACCTTTTATGTTGTCCATGGTCGTTACCTGCCCACATATTTTCCCCTTCTAGCAAGATCAATTGTCGTAAACTCCAATGGCCCATTTCAATTTGCACTTTCGGATTTTGAGACGGCTTGTCTCACTCACAACTGGTGGTCAAATAGGGGCTCTTTAAATGTCTCTGAAACAAATTAATCCGCTTTTTAATAGCGGTATTAAACTCTACTATATTATAAAACCTAAAAGGCTACTAATAAGTGTGTGTGTTGTTGTGCATTCACTCAAGAAAATCATCAGTAAAAGAAACACCTTCAAGCGGGTAGCCCTGTTGGAATCGGAGATACAAAATGCCCAGCTAGGCTAGGCTGATGCGTCAAACCAAGTCCAGCAGAGCACATGTGAATGAAAAGCGCCATAAGAGGGTCTTGTGAGGAGGGGATGAAGACACCGGTTGGATAAACTGTTCTATAACAGAAGACATGTTTGAGGATGTGTGATTTGGACTTAGAGGCCGATATTTTGACAGCAAGAATTTCCAATGACCATCGTTTTATTAAAACTTTTGCTTGGGATTTCTAAAAAATAACATGTCTAAGAACCTAGAGTAGTCTAAAGAATTGTTGTGAGTTTTTTTTACTTTCAATCAAAGAAAAAAAAATCGAGAGGAGCAACATGAAAATAGACCAAAGCTGTAAGATGTGACAGAGAAACTCCAGTGGTAGGTGTTAAACTTTGATGCTTCCTGCGGCTTGTGGGAAGCAGTAAAGTACAGTGCGAGGTCCACCATCAGCACTCCCAGACCCAGGGCCTTCCCAGGCACTCGCACAGAGTGCCCGGTGGTGGACGGGTCGGGAGCCAGGGGGAGAGTGGTAAAAGTCAGAAATAAGAAAAAAGAAAAGGCACGCCATACATAAGAAAAGAGTGGCAGTGTAAGTCGGGGGGAGGGGGGGGGGGGGTGCAACGATAGTTACACTCCAGTGTGAGTGAGAAGAGAGGGAGATGGAGCGAGGGGGTTATTCATGATTCAACGCCTGTGGGGCCGGGAGATGCGCGTTGCCAGCGAAGGCGGCTGTGATTGCAAACCAAGGCCGGGGCTCTTTCAGCTCATTTCACCGCAGAGCCCCTTAATGAGGCCTGGGCCACGTCTCAGAGCACAGAGCACAGGGCGTGGGGGGGGGGGGGGGGGGGGGGCGTCTCCAGGGGCAACCCGGATGGAGTGGTACCGCTAAGGAGGAGGAGGAGGAGGAGGAGGAGGAGGAGGGGGTTGAAGATGGGATGAGGGGGTGGAGGTGGGGGGCTCCATCCCAAAGCCGCAGCCAGGCTTAGGGCCTGGCGTATCTCCGTGTGGGATGCTGCTGCTGGGTGGGTGGGGATGGTGGCTGTTGCCCCGGGCCGAGTTGGGATACTCACTTTGTCCCGGGGCTGTGTGAAAAGGTCAGTGCCCGGGAGGACTACCCACAAGCCCCTGCTGCAGGGTGTCTGAAGGGAGGATTGGTGCAGCTCAAACGGGATGTGGCAGGTTAAAAGCAGCGTGCGTATCAAACACATGTCAAAGGATGCTTTTTGTTCTCGAAGCTGTGTCAATCTCTCTGTCCTTCCGTCTTTGTAGCCAGCTTTATTCCTACGTGTCTATCAATATATCTTTCATCCGTCTATCTATATCTGTCGGATTGAAATCGATCTGTAATGTAGCTATGAATCCATATGTGTACAGGTATATAGGCCCAAAAAAAATTGCTTTAGTAATATCGCGCTGCCCGTTTAATTCAGCACATTGTCCCCTCTTGCGTTCTTACCTCCTGTGTCTCTCCATTTCGGGGGTCTACAGGGGGTATCAGGGTATATTATCAAGGAGCCCACCGTGTAGTCAGCTATGGGTGTCGGGCTAATGAGCGCTTCAGAAGGGATGTGAAAGACGGCGGGGGAGCTGGAGGGGGGTGGAGCGGGGGTGGGACAGAGGAGGTCTGGGGGGTGGGGTCGGGGCGGGGTCGGGGCACGCTGCTGGAGCGACCTGTCTGCTCACCCGAATCTGGCTTCTGTGCAGAGTTAATGACGCCGCTAATATGTTCTTTAAAGACCACACGGTGATGCATGGCTTTCATTAGCCCCGCGTGTGGCAGACGCAGGGCCTTCTGTTCTTCTCTCCTACTCTCTCTCTCTTCTCTCTCCCCCCTCTGTCTCTCTGTTTCTCCCCTCCCGCCCTCCCCCTCTCCCTCTCTTCTGCTCTCTCTTTATCTCATGCTCTCCCTCTCCCGCGCATTCTGTCCCTCTCCCACACATGCTCATGCTCTCCCTCCCCCTCCCTCGATCTGTCTCCCTTTCTCTCCATCCTCTCCCCCTTCTCTCACTCCCACACTCACACACCGAGTACCCGACTCTCTGCCCTCCCTCCCGCTCACTCTTTCTCTCCCTCCCTCTCTCTCCCTCACTCCCACACTCACCCCTTCTCTCTCTTTCATGCCCTCCCTCTATCGCGCCATCTCTCTCCCTCTCTCTCTCTCTCTCTCTCTCTCTCTCTCTCTCTCTCTCTCTCTCCCTCTCCCTCTCTCTTCTCTCTTCTCTCTCTCTCTCTCTCTCTCTCTCTCTCTTCCCACTCCAACTTTATCTCCTCCCCTCTCTCTATCTCTCTTC
>OLKM01001097.1:65500-96253 GCA_900291075.1 Melanogrammus aeglefinus
GGACTGTGGACATTTGAATCATTGAACAATTATGATTTTCAAACCTTGGAACACCATCACCTCTATATATTCCTAGTTTATTTTATCAGGCACGTTGCAACACATGCCATAACATAAGTAAAGCTGGCAGTTTTAACTATCAACACACACAAATGTTAGTCTGAAATTCTATCTTGACACTCATCAATTAGAAATGGGAGTAGGGGAGAGAACATGCTTGTGTTCCCTTACCCATGTAAGAACACTGGGGGAACTGCCTCCAGGCCATGGCCCTAGTTAACGAAGAAAATCACAGCAAATCCATTCATTAGGAAAACATGAGAAAATGAACAAACATGGGAATATAGATATGTCAGAGTCACACCCTACAAACACACACAGACACACTTGAAAAAATGCAAACAAACACATTCTAACACACAAATACAAAAACACACACAAACACACAAACACACTATCTCAAACACACACACACACGCGCTCCACCAGCTGACTGTCAAGAGATGGATGAATAAATTACTGGGACCTACTTGTCCTGTTTTTCGCAGAATTACACTTGTTTACACAGGGGGGGGGGTGAGTGTCTGTCTCTGTGTGTCTTGATGTGGTGTCATAGGCCACTGACGCAAGGGATCATTTGAATAATTCACATGTGCTACAAGATCACAGGACACACCTTGTGTGTTGCCGTTAAAAGATGCAGGGGAGACCATGTCCATACCCAATGGCTATGAAACAAACACACACACACACACACACACACACACACACACACACACACACACACACACACACACACACACACACACACACACACCCACACGCACACACACAAACACACCCGAACAAATACTCACACAATCACACACAGGAGAGCCGTGTGTTCAAATAAGTACACCTCCAGCCGAGAATGCCCCTTTTTATGATAGATAACAGCTGTTCTCCCCAGCCAGTAGGGTCAGGGTAGGGGGCACAGCGCTGACTCTCACTGACTTCCCATATCCACCACCACCACCACCACCACCACCCCCACCACCACCACCTCCCCTCCCCTCCTCACCCTCCGCCAGACTCCCTCCAACGCTTCCTCTTATTTATCTGCAGAGTTAAGACAGCTTAGGGTATAATCCCCTCTGCCATTCGGGGGAGAGCTGCTGGGAATTAGGGGAGAGAGAGAGAGAGAGAGAGAGAGAGAGAGAGAGAGAGAGAGAGAGAGAGAGAGAGAGAGAGAGAGAGAGAGAGAGAGAAGAGAGAGAAGGAGAGAGAGAGAGAGAGGAGAGAGAGAGAGAGAGAGAGAGAGAGAGAGAGAGGAGAGAGAGAGAGAGAAGAGAGAGAGAGAGAGAGAGAGAGAGAGAGAGAGAGAGAGAGAGAGAGAGAGAGAGAGAGAGAGAGAGAGAGAGAGAGAGAGAGAGAGAGAGAGAGAGAGAGAGAGAGAGAGAGAGAGAGAGAGAGAGAGAGAGAGAGAGAGAGAGAGAGAGACATAAAGAGAGAGGGAGAAAGAAGGATATACAAGAGAGACAAACAGAGAGCGAGTGAGAGAGAGCTGAGATCAGAAGGTTAGGGCTGGCCTCTGGGGTTGGTGCGAGCCACACAGACTCAGAAAGCCGGCGTGTCTGGAGAAATAATGAGGACGAATTAACAGGGAGTGCATGATGGAGAGGAGCTGTTAGGACCTGCTCCTCCTGGTGGGTCAGACCCAGGAGAAGGAGGAGAGATGGGGTATATATGTGTGTGTGTGTGTGTGTGTGTGTGTGTGTGTGTGTGTGTGTGTGTGTGTGTGTGTGTGTGTGTGTGTGTGTGTGTGTGTGTGTGTGTGTGTGTGTGTGTGTGTGTGTGTGTGTGTGTGTGTGTGTGTGTGTGTGTGTGTGTGTGTGTGTGTGTGTGTGTGTGTGTGTGTGTGTGTGTGTGTGTGTGTGTGTGTGTGTGTCTGTATGTGTATGTGTGTGTGTGTGTGTGTGTGTGTGTGTGTGTGTGTGTGTGTGTGTGTGTGTGTGTGTGTGTATGTGTGTGTGTGTGTGTGTGTGTGTGTGTGTGTGTGTGTGTGTGTGTGTGTGTGTGTGTGTGTGTGTGTGTGTGTGTCGTGTCTGTCCCTGTGTGTGTGTGTGTGTGTGTGTGTGTGTGTGTGTGTGTGTGTGTGTGTGTGTGTGTGTGTGTGTGTGTGTGTGTGTGTGTGTGTGTGTGTGTGTGTGTGTGTGTGTGTGTGTGTGTGTGTGTGGGGGGGAAGTTACAGGCAGGTTGAGCAGCCAACCTTTTCCACTGCCAACTAAAGGGTTACCGTGACGATGTACCCCTGCTAGTTTCAGCCACGGCTGTTGATGTGATTATGGGATGTTAAGGGCTTCAGTGCTCTGAAGGGTTGACGCTGCAATATCGGCGCGTTAATTCAATTTCCCTTCTGCGGCTCATTACGTTATGCAGCATGGGACCCAAACTCCCTCCATATGTCAAAGCTCATATTCAATTTTCGGCTTAATTAATTTGTCCATCGTTATTTCATAAGCACAATTTGATATACATTGAATAGGTTAATGAACAATATTCATTTATTACCCAGACCCAATGATAATGCAACAACATTGTATTATCATTGTATTGCTGTCTCATCGAGTATTGTCTCTTTTTCACATGCAATATTAACTATGTTCAACTTGTTCACTGCAGCGTGTATATAGTTTTGCCAAAACGAATTATGTACTTTAGCTGAAATTTTTATGTGAACCATATCAGTGGTAAAGTTGATTGTCCTCTTTCATGTGAAAAAAATATAGTTCACAGTTTCTTATGCTAGCTGTAAGAACAGTTCAACATACACTGATCCCACTTTTAAAAGAAGGTAGTGAAAATACAGCAATACTTTAGTTGTACCACAGTAATTGAACTAGGTCTAAACCTTAGATGTTCAAAAACCAACATCAATGTTTGGGGGCTAAACACTGAGAAGAGATCTTGTGGGATTACCCAGAATGCCCTGGCAAATTCCTGAAATATTGCACAAAACAGGAAACGCCAACCGAGAGCGAAAAAGCACAGCAAACACAACCCAACATGGAATCCCTGCACAATCGAAGTATACTTAATGTTCATGCCCAACTCGGGGTTGGTGCAGGCGTTCCGTCGTACCCCGAGTTCAAAGCCGAGAGATGTTAATGAAGGTTCCCGTGTACAAAGAGAAGCTTATGTAAATGTTACCTCTCCAGATGTTAGCTCTCCCAGCTACAGCTAGCGTTAGCCCCAAGCCACACACTTCTACCGAGTGTTTAGACAAACCTTTGTACCTTCGCTTGCCTATAGCGCCTATCAGTTTCAGAGCTTAGGCTGGGGGAGAAGTAGGAGAAAAAAAATCAATATCTGCTGCTAATGAAGTTTAGCCACACAGATTTTAATGAAGGGCCCAATTTGCATTTAAAAGTAACAAAAGGCGAAATGAGTTCATTTCACTCCCTTATCCCCCCCCCCATGTCTTATTTAGTATCCACATTTGAACTAAATTAAATTTGTGTAGCGGTTCTCGTGTGTGCTTGTCTGTGTGTGTGGGCAACCCATGTCCCTTTGCAAAGAATTATGTTTTAATTGGACATTATACACATGTTTCTATAATATCGTTGTACAAATGCAGATCTTTTATGTGTGCGCTGTGTGTGTGTGTGTGTGTGTGTGTGTGTGTGTGTGTGTGTGTGTGTGTGTGTGTGTGTGTGTGTGTGTGTGTGTGTGTGTGTGTGTGTGTGTGTGTGTGTGTGTGTGTGTGTGTGTGTGTGTGTTAGAGGTGTATGATCACTTTCATGGGTCCACATGTGCTTACTTTGCTATTTGTTACTATTGTACAAAGCATGCCATGTCTCTCTCTCTCTCTCTCTCTCTCTCTCTCTCTCTCTCTCTCTCTCTCTCTCTCTCTCTCTCTCTCTCTCTCTCTCTCTCTCTCTCTCTCTCTCTCTCTCTCTCTCTCTCTCTCTCTCTCTCTCTCTCTCTCATGGAAGTTATAGAGAGATGAGAGAATGTGTACTTTTCTTTAATCCTTACACACTGATCTACCTGGTGTCTGCACCTGCCCCGCATGTCTACTTGTGAGATGTGAGATCTTTACTGTAAAAAAAAATAACAACAACAACGCTGAAGGCATTTATTTTCCTTTATTTATTTTCTTCCTTTTTACCGGAACTCAATTCTCAGATTTGAGAAGAGAAACACTTGAGATTATTTAGATAAACAATTTGTATGCGCCTCTCACATGTATTCTCTGAGATACGTAGCTGCTGTAATACGAGCTTTGATATGTGTTTCATTCCTGGACCACGAGGTAAAACATTAAAGGTTAAACTGTACTGCGTGTCTGCACTGTGCTTTGTTCCACGTTTGAGTTATTTTCCTTCCCATTGGCATACATACCCTTCAATTGATTTTGCTTTGGGTGTATTTTGTATTATATTTTAGATGCACAACTTACTACTGTTTACTATGTAGTCGTTCAAGAAGACTCTTTCATTCAAATGGACTTGGGGGAATGTAGCTAACCCCCCCAACCACCATACACTAAAACACAAACACATAAAAACACACGCACACACACACACACACACACACACACACACACACACACACACACACACACACACACACACACACACACACACACACACACACACACACACACACACACCCATATTTAATGGTCAACAAAATTCAAATTTTAAATTAAGATTGTTTGTTTGCTAATGCCTCTCATTCCCCCCAAAAAAATTCCCCAAAAATCCCCACACCTTTGTAATTATTCTTATGAACCAAATAGTTCCTCCCTCTTTAAGAGTCGACCCTAGCATCCCCTGTCAATAATGAGGTACTGTTTTCTGATTGGCTGATGGGTGCGAGGAAAAACACCCTGAGATCCATCCAAAATGATGCGTTTTTCTTCCCATCCGGGCAGCGGCAAAGTGTGCCACATTAGCAACCGCGTCAGCGAAGGCAACTTTCCCTCAAGCGAGACTAAAGTGTGCATCACAGAAAAACAGTTGTTTACTTTCTTTGAACCATCGCGAATCACCCACGAGGAAACCGCGCGCCTTGAAGTTTTCACATAGCTCGTTCTGCCACTTGTAACAAAGACACGTAGATATGAATAACAATGTAATTTTCTCTATCTCTATGTCCCGGTGTCTTTGTTTCCGCGCCTCCATCTCTCGTACTTATTTCCCCATCCAGAGCCCCCACACCCACCCCCTACAACACCACCCACTTACTCCCCACCCCCCTTCCAGTTTCTTCATCTACTCCGGTGGAATTATTTATCGGCGCTGTTAAAAGTTTCAGCGTGCAGTAAATTGATGGTGACACACAAACCACATTATGTTTTATCACTCCTCGTCTTTTTCTATAAACCAACAGCCCGGCTCATCTCTCTTTAATTGTGCAGCAGTTGGGGACGCAGATGCACACAGATGTAAGTGTGTGTGTGTGTGGGGGGGGGGGGAGTGTCGTTGCGTGTTTGAGGTTGCTGTTGGCGGGAATAGAAAGTAGGATGCGAAGAACTGAGCTGAACTTTGCGTGAAGTGATGTACCAAACAGTGATGACCCTGAGATTGTCGGTATGGAAAGACCATCCAAATAAAGACAATGCAATACTCATTTATGCGATCGAATTTGCATATGTACATTGTTTTAATACGTTTCTATCAATTTTATAACATGAGTATTTCTGTTATGAGGGTGTATATTTTAGGTTTTTTTCGGGTGTAGTATTTGTTAAATGAAGCCCAATACACTTTGTCCCCAGTATAGACAAACTTCCAACTCAGCCAGACTTGTCACACATGGATGAAGATTAAAAGGTCATGACAAGAAAATTGCACCTGGTGGAGAGACCAAGTCCCTCTAGTGGACAGGTAAGACATTAACACGAGCTCAGAAATGAAATGCAACAGAGGAGAATAGTAAACAATGGGAGTGGACGCAGAACGATTCATCAAACTTTGGCATGAAAAGGAATCATGGA
Source organism: Melanogrammus aeglefinus (assembly GCA_900291075.1). Taxonomy (NCBI): domain Eukaryota; kingdom Metazoa; phylum Chordata; class Actinopteri; order Gadiformes; family Gadidae; genus Melanogrammus; species Melanogrammus aeglefinus. The sequence goes on from OLKM01001097.1 coordinate 71,484, forward strand.
CCGGGGACGGGGAGTCACAGGGCATACACAAACACAGCAGATAACAAACATCACAGCAAAAATAAATAGAAATTGCATCCATCTTGGGAGCTGCCAAACTTCCACCCAAACAAAATTGACCTTAACAATTTAGTTTGACCCATATCTCTGCCACACATCACACCCGCTCTCTCTCTCTCTCTCTCTCTCTCTCTCTCTCTCTCTCTCTCTCTCTCTCTCTCATCTCTCTGTCACACATCTCTCTCGTCTCTCTCTCTCTCTCTCTCTCTCTCTCTCTCTCTCTCTCTCTCTCTCTCTCTCTTTCTATTTGCAAAACCACACATGCACACACACGCACACATACACACATGCACACACACACAAAACTCCTACTGTGTGTGGAAATTTGTCTGTCACAGAGAATAAGACATCAAATGCCAAGGCGGAGAGTGAGTGTCGGGGATCCCTACATTATACCTTCCTGATCCATGGCTCCCCTCTTAGTCACCCGCACCTCTCCGCCAAGAAGATAAATAAGTCATACTTAATATCCTCCGTGATCGAAGAGGCTCTGAAGTGGAGAAGTGCTCAGAGAGAGAGAGAGAGAGAGAGAGAGAGAGAGAGAGAGAGAGAGAGAGAGAGAGAGAGAGAGAGAGAGAGAGAGAGAGAGAGAGAGAGAGAGAGAGAGAGAGAGAGAGAGAGAGAGAGAGAGAGTTTCGCCAGTCGCAAGTGAAGTGGTGAAAAGAGTCATTATTTTTGCTTCACTGAGATTTGTATTTTTTTTTCTCCCCCTTCAACAAGAGCAGCTAAAAGCATGGGAGACTTATGCCACTCATTTCTCTGCGCTGGAGGGTACTGAGGGGGCCGGGGCTGGGCGTGAGGGTGGGCGGTGGTGGATGGTGGTGGGTTGGGGTGACGAGTGGCTGGGTGACTTGATAGGAGATGAAAGACTGAATAGGTACCTCCCCCCCCCCCCCCCCCCCCCCCTCCCCTCCATCCCCCACTCCCGCTCCTCTACCAACGCCAGCCTTCTCCTCCACCTCCTCCACCCGTTTTTCATATCACCCCTTTCTCTTTTTTTTTCCCACTCCCTTCAAAAATGGTGGATCCTTCTTCTCGCTTGGCCATGGCAATCACAGGCCAGTGGGATATTTATGGCAGAGGACCCCACAGCCAAAGCTAATATTATGAGGATCCACACACCACCAATCATATTGTTTTATTCCCCTACCCACCACCACCACCACCACCACCCCGCTCGCCTGCGGTTAGGTATAAATACAGAGTCTGGGTTTCCGCTGCACAGCGTCGCTGGAAGCCCCCGTGTTTGGAAGGCATGGTACCGGAGTCGGGGGGCTGCAGAGCCCGACCTGACGTAGCAGGGTGGAGGAGACGACGGAGGAGCGAAGGAACGAAGGAGGGAAGGGAATAAAGGAGGGGGGAGAAGGAGGAATGGGGGAGGGCAGGGGGGAGGGGGGGGGAGGCAGCAGAGAAGGGGGAGGCGGGGGTTGGGGGAGAGGAGGGCGGCTGTCACTTTAGCTTGGGCAAATTTTGACGTGCACATCAACACGCTGACAAGGGGAGTGGGCTGGATGGGGGGCTGTGGATGTGACAGGGGTGTACATTAGAGGGGGACTCGCAGGCCTGTACATTAGAGCTGGTCACGCCCAGACAGCAGCACTGGGGGGACAGGTAGTAATGCATTCCCACAGAGTGCTGCTCCACTGCTCACACTATGAGCTTGTTTGGTGCCACCCTAGAACAGCCCCCGCTGTCCGCTCTACCACCACCCCCACCACCACCACCACTACAAACACTAACCCCCCGAAGCAACCCAGAAAGGATTTAGTCAGGCAGGAAGGAGTCCATTTACAATGTGTGCTTTATAACTTCGCTTTGACAATGCGGTAGCGGGATTAGAGACGTTTGTGATCAATCTTTTATGGGACCCCCACACACGCACACGCTCGCACAGACACACACACACACACACACACACACACACACACACACACACACACACACACACACACACACACTGCTGAAGTCTTCTCTTTTGTCGTTTATTTTCCACGTGCACTGGTTTTCTGGGTCCTGGCACACCATATGCACGTGCATCTGTTTGGGATGTCAGGGATGGGACGCGGAGACAGAGAGTGGAGGAGATCGCGGAGTGCCGCCGAAAAAACGGGGGGGGGTAGGGAGTGAAGGTAGGAGAGTGACACGATTCGCCAGAGTAGGGCATTAAAACTGATCCACAAGTCACATCGGCGGGAAACTTTTCTTTGAAAAGGCGACGTCACTTGTCCCCTCAGTCAGCGCGCGCTCTCAGAAGCAGACTGACGAACGTTCGCTGTCCTCATCAATTCTTCACCATCCGCACCATTGTCTGACATTTATTTCCTTCATTTGCATAACGGATCCCTGTGTGTGTTCTCGTGTTCCACTGCTGACTGGAGTTTTGAACACAGCATTGCTTCTCCCTCCCCCCCCCCTCCCCCTTTACTTTAAAACACTGTTGTAAAATTAATACGGGGCCCGCAATGTGAAATATATAAATATAAATTGAGCCAGACGACATGATGTTGTCCTACATTATTCTCTCTGAAAAGCTATTTTGTTCTGTCTTGGTAAGACGCTCACGCTGGGCGTCGAAGGTGTGGACACGCCGCACGCGTGTCCTGTTGTACAAACACTCGTACGTGCGCGCGCACACACACACACACACACACACCCAAACACACACCCAAACTGAGCTGTCTGTCCTCGACATGCATGCTGCCTGTCTGTTCTCAGCTAGGGTGATGAACAAAATGCTTCTCTGACTCCATGCGTCGCCTGGGGCCTTGGTTCTCGACACTGGAGCAGTGGCTCACTTTTTACCGAGGCCTGCGTTTGTTTGTGGCCAAGGATTTCAGTTGTTTGGAAGTTTTTATGAAAAGAAACAACCACATTCCTTTACCCCCTTTTCAGCTTTTTTCTGAAATAACTGCTTAATCACTACTGGAAATAATTAGAGTGCTAAGGTGATAATGACATCATATTTGAAACTGCTATCAGCAATTGATCTTTGTCCTTTGATTGAGTCTAATGGTTCTCATCCGTTTTGATCTAAAGCAATGGCCAGTGGTCAAAACAAATTCACGAGACATTGAGACTCAATCAAAGGATAATTGAATCAAAACAAAGTGGAGATCGGATATTGCTGATTGCAGCTTTTACACTTTGTTGTCCATAACTAATATACTTCCCATAAAATGTATTGCTGTATCAGCAATATTACGCTTTCACATTTCATTCATTTCATATAATATATTGCATATCCTGTTTCTACATTTTTAACATCTCCTTTAAGAAATGAATGCCGGATAATAGATCTAGATCTATTGCGTCCTTAGGTCAGGAGGTCTCCAACCACTTCTCTTAGCTACTATCATCCCTACACCTCAAACTCACCTGTCTCCAACCTCCTCTATTCAATCTGAGCTCCAGTCAATGCAAATTCCACCCAGGCAATATTAAAAATTGATCCCCCCCCCGCCCCCCCCCCCCCCCCCCCCCCCCCCCCCCCACCACTCCATCTGAATTCTAGGTAGGCATCACTCCCCATAAGCGTGGCTGTCTCTTTAAATCAGAGGAACTGTCGCCCCTCCGACGGCCTGTTTACAAAAGATGAAGCTGAAAATGAGACCTGCTCCCCACGGACAACCTCCTTGTATAAATATAAATAATAAATATTAGATGAATAATTTCTGTCCTTTAATAATGTAGCGGCCGGGAAGAAGGGGGGAGAATCTAACTAAGAGTGGATAAAGCACAAGCACAATGGGAGCACAGTGTGGGGGGGGGGCGGTATATAGGACAGGAAGTGACAACGCCAAGGCGACCTGGTCATCATGGAACAAGCCTTTCTAGGGCATCAAGCGACGCACAATGGATGAACCGGCAAGAAGACCAACAATGGCATGTGGCAGGAAACGTATTGATGGCTGAATGGTAGAATCCTCAACTTGTCCACCCTGTTGAATCAAAGTTACATGGGGGTCTTGGTTGCAACCGTGAGTGTGTGTGGGGGGGCAGGGGGTTGGGTGGGGGCTGTGTATCCCCGCTATGTTTGGCGAGGGTCCCCAGGGTGGGGAAAGGGGAGGCGGGCATGGTGAAGCATGGCCTAGCTGCAGAACACCATGGGATCTATATTCCCCACTGGCTTATTGCTGCGGCGGGAGAGATGACGGAAACGTGATAAATGGTAAATTATGAAAACCCTTGTGCCAAAGCTAAAACTGTAATTAGCCTTAATTGGCTAATTGGAGAGAGTTAGTGGATGGCGTAATTGCCCTTTCTCTTCTTTCTTTTTTTTTTACAGCCTGTAGTGTGAGAATCAAGTGTTTGACGCCGGCGTCGGAAGAAGAGTCGTTCTCACACGTTTTGTCGTGTTTAGTAGAACACAGTCCACTTAGTCTGCGGACAAGTGGACCTCCACCATAAAAGGTCAAACTAAAAAATAAACCTTAGAATACATTAGAATTTGGGACATTATCAATAAATTATACAAAAAAATATGTTTTTTGAGAAGAAGAAATAATTACATTTCAGCTTGAATCCCTTTATCGCCATAGGGGGTCCACACCTACATCCAGTCGTTTGCCCATTGACTCTCAGTTGCCAACAAGTGTTTGTAACCTCTCTCTCTCTCTCTCTCTCTCTCTCTCTCTCTCTCTCTCTCTCTCTCTCTCTCTCTCTCTCTCTCTCTCTCTCTCTCTCTCTCTCTCTCTCTCTCTCTCTCTCTCTCTCTCTCTCTCTCTCTCTCTCTCTCTCTCTCTCTCTCTCTCTCTCTCTCCTCCCTCCTCTCAGCAGCTTGTATTACAGCATGTCTGCGTGGGGTGCCAGCAGGAGTCTTTCCTAATAACACCATCTAGAATTCACGCCCGCCCAACAGGTTAATGTGCTTGTGCCCAGAGGGCCTCTCTGCTGCCTCCACAACTGAAGTCTCCCCAGCACCACTTCCATTAAGCAACATCACTGCCACCTATTACCTGCCGCTGTGTGTGTGTGTGTGTGTGTGTGTGTGTGTGTGTGTGTGTGTGTGTGTGTGTGTGTGTGTGTGTGTGTGTGTGTGTGTGTGTGTGTGTGTGTGTGTGTGTGTGTGTGTGTGTGTGTGTGTGTGTGTTTACATGTGATGTGTGTGTTGTCTGTTTATGTGTTTGTGTATGTGTTTGTGTGTCTGTGAGTGTGTTTGTGTGGGTCTGGTTGTGCGGGCATGTTTGTATGGTACAAAGGTACATCACTAAGGTTGCTAGGGGAATTATGAACTGAAGTTGTCCATTGTGTTGTGGTAAGTGTTTCATGAGCACAGTGTGACAGCTCGTTAAGGACTGTGCAGGGCCATGCATTAACACCCTGCTACATACTGCAGGCAATAACAACCACAGCATGATTTTACACAACACACACACACACACACACACCACACACACACACACACACACACACACACACACACACACACACACACACACACACACAAGCATACACTCGTGCACATGTACTGTATATACACACATTCTGTACACACACGCCCATCCATGCATTCGAACAAATGCATACACACAGACGTCCACACAAACTCATTCTGTATGGAGACACAAGCTAATTCACTCACACACACTAACAAATACAATTACATACACACATACACTCACACACACCCACACTCACATGCTGTACAGAGACACAAGCCACTACACAAACACACACTAACACATATAATTACACACATACATACTCATTCACTCGTTCCAACGATCCAGTTTAGTTCTTAATTATTCTCAAACCTGAAACTGCAAAAACGTCATGAACTTGGAATTGCGTATTTTAGTTTGTATCGTTTTGGTGGCTCACCTTCGCAGCATTGATTACATCAAACAATCGCTCCTTTAACATCAGCGGGTGTTCTACTGTGATTTTTTTAAAGACAAAAAGTTGATTTCCACATTCAACATAAGAGTGGTTATTATTATTTACACAGGGGTTGTTTAGGAAATAATTGAAACTATGTTTTTTACCCAAAGCCATCTCATCTATAGCCTACAATACTGTGAGGGTTTCACACTAACATGATCATGATTACAGAAGTAGGATGACCTATAATCAACCTTTGAAAATCTCAATAGAATCATCTCTTTTAGACATGACTAAACATATTTTTAATTGTCTAGTTTTGCCACAATGTTTAAGTAACCCTGACTTATGAGCACTTGTTTCTTAGTCCTACAACTATGTTTTTTAGAATTTGGTTTGTGCCACATTTAAATTCATAGTCCCTCCTTTGTTGATTTTATGAGTTGATTGTAATCAGCCTTTTAAGATATGCATATGTGTCAGCAATTAACATAAATCAGATTGTAAAAGTTATGCTTATAGGACGTTTAGATATTTCCTTGTTTTTTTTCATGGTAGGAATCCTTAATTCAAATAGTAGATTATTTTAAATTTTTTTGCAATGCAGTATAAAATCTTGGTATTTCTCACAGAAATACAAAAAACATATAAAGAAAAAAGAATTTGATTAAATTAGATTATATTCGATTAAATTAGATAGATGCAAATATGTATCAATATCTAGTAATTTGAGTGAACCTCTATCTCGTTGCAAACACTATTAAAAACTTGTTTTTTGTATTATAATTGTGGAGATACACACCAAATTCTTCAAAGCAAACGGCAGTTAATTTAAATAGAATATTTTTTGTTATTACAGTACTAGAATTATTATTATTTCGTTAGAATTTAATATTAATTGTAAAATGTAAGTTATTAGTAAGTCAAGTGATCATATCGTGTGTGTGTGTGTGTGTGTGTGTGTGTGTGTGTGTGTGTGTGTGTGTGTGTGTGTGTGTGTGTGTGTGTGTGTGTGTGTGTGTGTGTGTGTGTGTGTGTGTGTGTGTGTGTGTGTGTGTGTGTGTGTGTGTGTGTGTGTGTAAGAACGAAGATTTAGGCTTAGCTCATTTCTTGAATGCATTGTGTCAGCCTGCCCCCTAGTGGTCAACAACTGCAACTGAAGTAGAAGTATGAACAAAAATACACGCACACTCACTCACTCACTCACTCACTCACTCACTCACTCACTCACTCACTCACTCACACACACACACTAACACACACGCACATACACGCGCACACACACACACACACACACACACACACACACACACACACACACACACACACACACACACACACACACACACACACACACACACACACACACACACACACACACACACACACAGCAGCAGCAGCATCCCAAACACAAAATGTTCGGGATGAGAAAACCTCTTGTTTAAAATTTTAAAATATTGGTGAAATTAATAAATGATCTATCGAGATGTTAAATTGCGTTACTAATACAGATCCTCATTTTTTTTGCAAAAGATATTAAATCTATAAATTGTAAAAGGCCTTAGGCCCTTTCACTAATGGCCCCGGTCTTGTTTGTTAACATTTATATATATTTATCTTTCATGCCCAAGTCACTCAAACAACAACTTATCTGCACAGCAACAAGTTCCGTCTTTTGAAAACAATAACTGGTACATTATAGTGAATATGTATCAAGGGCTGAATACTCCGAAGAGTATCCTATACATACACTTGATAAATGCAGTGGCTGTCTGGACTAGACCCCATCATATTGTCGAGGGAAGAATAGATCTGACCCACAGAGAACTAATTAAATGGATAAAAGATGTATGTCTCTGAGCATATGTAAAATTAATAGCAGACTGAAAGATTTGCCTCCGAGCAACTTCAGTAACGCTCTGCAGCACGGAACGGCTGTACTGAGTACACGGCCGAGAATGTGTGTTTATGTGTGTGTGTGTGTGTGTGTGTGTGTGTGTGTGTGTGTGTGTGTGTGTGTGTGTGTGTGTGTGTGTGTGTGTGTGTGTGTGTGTGTGTGTGTGTGTTTTTTGAGGAACCAAATCATGCAAAAAATCTTCAAAACGGTAAATGTGAAGCTGATTTTTTTGCTATTTTTTAATGTTGATTTTACAGACCACCATAATTGTGCATCTTTGTGAGCCAAAATGCACCCTTTCATTATTTCTGTGTAGGCCTACAACATGTTACAAAGAAAAGCCCTATAAAACGATGTAAACACACCTGTATTTAGCTGAAATGTAAATCTCTGCATGTGGACAATTATAGTTGAATTTGCTATATTAAATAGTAATACAAAAAAAAAATTTTGGTCCAGTTTCGTGAACACACAAACAGGAAAAGACACACAAAAACAGACACATACACGCACAGTCAGAGCAACCTGCAACACTCAAGCCAGCTCCACTATGGTCAAGGGGCAGGAGAAGAAGGAACCACAGTATTGGATTTTCGTCCCTCACAGGGTCAGCAAGGGTCCCTGTCTCAGGGGGCTGACAGGCAGGCATGCTGAACGGGAGGCCCAGGAGGGCACAGGATTAAACAGCAGGTCAGTGTGTGTGTTTACACTGGCTCCTGAACGCATGCCAACATATCTAGCAGGGCTGGGGGTGAAAAGCTCGGAGGAGGTGGGAGGAGGAGTAGGAGGGTAAGACCAGGGTATTTTCGGACTTTTTGTTACTGTAAAGTTCTGGGATCCAATTGGACCCACTGAATAAAATAGACACCATTATGCAACCTATTGAAGGTTTTATAAGACCTTGGAAAATATTGTAGCATCTAAACCAAAATATTTCAAACTGAATTATCAACTCAGGACAGACAAGTCGTTGTTAGGTATTCTTCCGTCTGCTTCATTGTGGTTGTAACGAACGGCGTTCGCCACTAGGGGGCAGGCATGCCAACGCGCAAATCACCAGCGGTCGACCTTCAAGGTAACAGGGGCCGAGGCCTTGACCAACCACTGGGGAGCCATCATTTCTTTTTTGGGGGGGGAAGCCTGTCCTACATGGCAGCTGAGTGGAGGCGAACTGACTACAGGGGAAGAAAACTGGGGAAAGAGAGAGAGAGAGAGAGAGAGAGAGAGAGAGAGAGAGAGAGAGAGAGAGAGAGAGACAGAGACAGAGACAGAGACAGAGACAGAGAGACAGACAGACAGACAGACAGACAGACAGACAGACAGACAGACAGACAGACAGAGAGACAGACAGACAGATAGTCAGACAGGCAGGGACAGACAGACAGAGAGACAAAGAAAATAGAGAAGGGGAGGGAGAGAGAGAGAGAGAGAGAGAGAAGAGAGAGAGAGAGAGAGAGAGAGAGGAGAGGAGAGAGAAGAGAGAGAGAGAGAGAGAGAGAGAGAGAGAGAGAGCGACGGACAGACTAACAGACACACAGACAGAAAGAGAGAGTGGCCGTGCAAAGCGGAGGGGTGGTTTGAGGAGAAGACTTGGGGGGGTTCAGACTAAAGTTATGCCAGCTTCAGTGGCATGGACAACTATTGCCCTAATTTATTGGCTATGCTACCCGCCCAACCACCCCACTGCCATACCCCAGCGTCACTTGGACCAAGAAGCCGCCTGTGATCAATTAGACCCAGTAGTCCATCCAGAAGCACACGCTCACGTAAACACACACTCACACGCACACACAAACACACAGAAATGGATGGAAGGACGGAGACACACGCACCCCCACACCAACTCCTTCCAATACTGAATTCCACTTTTACCATTTTTTTGCTCAGGGCAGAGGAGGAGGGCGGAGGAGGAGGGCGGAGGAGGAGGGCGAAGGGGAAGCATATAGGAGTCATAAATTGAAGTTAAGCCGTGATCCTCAACCTTGAAACACTGAGATATTATTTTCTAAGCCTCGGTGGCTGCAGGTGACTGACTCACAGTTAGCACATACACCACTACACATGATTCAGTTAACCTTATTTATTTTCCTCATCTGGTTTAGAAAAATAAAATTTAATTTGTGCATGCAGGGTGAAAACATGGAACATATAACTGTTATAACTGTTAACGTCAAGCAAGAGTACATCAATATGGATACCTCTCTCTCTCTCTCTCTCTCTCTCTCTCTCTCTCTCTCTCTCTCTCTCTCTCTCTCTCTCTCTCTCTCTCTCTCTCTCTCTCTCTCTCTCTCCAAATGACAGCGTATCCCATTTGTTCTGGTTTCTGCTTTTAAAAAGCCAATATTGCTCATTCCCTGTGTTTAAGATGGTGTAAAAGATTCAGTGTGAAACGCTGGATGAATATTTCACTGTATCTTTACACAGAGAAACGTGAATACAAGACAAACTGGTGTACAAGACCCACACAAATATATGTCAAAGTATTTCTTCAAGGAATTTACATCGAAATGTATTAAACTCCTTCCCTCCATTATCCACAAATGCATATTTCTTAATTATTTATCGAGAGGCATTGTAGCACCCAGGTCTTGTGAATTCTTTATTTCTGCTCAGCTTCAAACAGCAGATCTTGTAAAGGGGACCCAGATTTGGGGTGTGGGAATTGCTGCGGGGCAAAGCTGACAGGATTTTCAGTCTCTAGGCAACTCTCGCTGTTTCATTACAGCAAAGCAAAGGAACAAATCCAGGTCAATTAAAATAAGTAACAAGAGGGCTCGACGGGCTGAGCTGCGGCAGTACAGATTCCTGCCACAGGAGGGCACCACATGCTACAATTATACATTCATAATGTACAAAGTGTATTTTTTTCCCCAGGGGCGTTATATAATACCCAGATGGACGCTGTAGAAAATAAACAAAATAGGGAAGAAGCAAGAATATTTCATAATGTTTATTTCGTAAAATATTTTTTTGTGTCGCTAGTTCATAAAGGTCAGAGATATGCCTCCACTCCCAGAGCTTTGTATATACGCAGGGTAGGCCTATCGATATATAACAAAGACATCTCCAGTTCTATTAAGTCCACAGCCAGGAAGTGTCTTGAGCGTTTTGTGTGTGTGTGTGTGTGTGTGTGTGTGTGTGTGTGTGTGTGTGTGTGTGTGTGTGTGTGTGTGTGTGTGTGTGTGTGTGTGTGTGTGTGTGTGTGTGTGTCTATGTGTGCGTGTGTGTAATAGTGTGTGGGTTGTGGCTGTGTCAGTGTCTGTGTCCATGTGTGTGTCCGTGTGTGATAGTGTGTGTGTTTCCATGTGTGTGTGTGTGTGTGTGTGTGTGTGTGTGTGTGTGTGTGTGTGTGTGTGTGTGTGTGTGTGTGTGTGTGTGTGTGTGTGTGTGTGTGTGTGTGTGTGTGTGAGCGCGCGCGTGTGCGTGTGTGTGTGATAGTGTGTGTGTGTGTTGTGGCATCCATTCCCTATTCACTTTACCCGCCGCTTGTTAAAATCCCGCCAAGCTGCCGGTGTCACATTGGATTTACTGGCCGCTTGTTTCTCCTTGGCTTTATAGAAACCACATCCTGATGTGAAAGGTGCTCTTCCCTGTCTGCCCAATAAGCTATGACACACACACATAAACACATACACATTCCTCTGTCATAGGGCAGACTGAGAGAGAGACACAGTCCGAAAGAGAGAGGGCAGAGACAGAGAGAGATGTGGAGGGAGTGAGGTTCTAATTGTGTTTATGACAGTGCTCTGTCTCGGAGGTTGGCCCCGGTCCAGCATGTGTACGTGCATGAGCATGAGCATCTCTGCCTGTGTGTGTGTGTGTGTGTGTGTGTGTGTGTGTGTGTGTGTGGTGTGTGTTGTGTGTGTGTGTGTGTGTGTGTGTGTGTGTGTGTGTGTGTGTGTGTGTGTGCGTGTGTGTGTGTGTGTGTGTGTGTGTCTGGGTACATCTGTATTTCTGTGCATGTGTTTTGTGTGCATGCATGTGTGCGTCCGTTCGCGTGTGTGTGTGCTTGTGTGGTAGTATGTGTGCCTGTTTGTGCCTATGCTTGCATGTGTGTCTTTGTGTGTGTGTGTGTGTGTGTGTGTGTGTGTGTGTGTGTGTGTGTGTGTGTGTGTGTGTGTGTGTGTGTGTGTGTGTGTGTGTGTGTGTGTGTGTGTGTGTGTGTGTGTGTGTGTGTGTGTGTGTGTTTGTGGCCAGCTCATGACCTCTCTGATGGTCAGAGATGAGCTGATGTCATAAGTCTTCTTTCTGGCTCTACCCTTGAGCAATATCACAGGCTCTCTCAATGGCTCAGAGTGCATTAAGTCAAACTGCAGCTATCTTTCGGGGACTGCGGGCACGCGTGTATGGATACAGTTGAGCGCGCCGGTTAGTGTTTTGTTCCCTCTGGGGCCAAGTGTAGATCCTCGGGTAAATTAAGCGGGTCCCCGTTGGTCATAATACATTCCGTTGGGCATAGGATTTCTGGGAACCCCATGACAGGAAGTCCTGTATTTGTTGTCAAGTCTTGAAAGAAGTAAAGCGACATAAACAACATAATTTAAACAATAAGGTGCACTGCACAAGGGAAGGCTGACACAATCCACTCCCCGTCTGACTACCCTGCAAACATCCTCTCTTATAGCTGATCTGTAACAGAATAACACCGTTAACCTGAGAATATATATCTCATATATACACCACCACCACAACAACAAAAGACTTGCTTTGCGACGCCATTAAAGTTCTGGACGCCTGCCAAAGACGCTACGTATTAGTGTGCACGGCAGACAAAGTGGCAGCCGGAGAGCCGTCGTTAATGGAGGCTAATCACCGGAGTGCCACGCGGGCTTGTATTTCATGCTAATCTCTCGCGCATAATAGCAATCTTATGAGCGGGGGGCTAGCGGGCCGATGCAAAGAGGCCATTGTTGAGATAGTATTGACGGCATAGTACTTATGTGTGGCATGTATACAGTACGTCCCATTTGGTTTTAAAAGGTATTGGCTTATTGAAATTATTACACTAAATCAGCATCTTTCAGAGTAGCTATCTTTAAACATGCATGCCGTAGAAGAAGAAAAACAAGTTAAAAAAAATTCAACCAATCCAGTGGTTGAGTGTCACAAACAGTGTCAATAGTCTTGATTTGTTTACACTGTACAATTCCAGGAATGTGGGATTGTTCCAGTTGTTGGATAGATTTCATCACTCATACTACAATAGATACTACAGTCTACTACAGAACAGTAAGGACGTTCATAGAACCAAGTGCAAAGCACTAACCCATTACCCAAACACAACAAAGATAGCTAGGATAAGATACTACAAAAAGTACTATAACTAAGTACCACATACAAGTGCGTACATTAAGTGCCACAACATACAATTAGTAGGAGGGGTGGGAGGGGGTGGCTATGCGGTCTAGGTGAACAAGTGAAGCTTGAGTCTTTTGCGGAAACTGCTGAGCGACTCTGCGGTCCTGGCATCGGCAGGGATCTCGTTCCCCCCCTGTCGATCCAGGACAGAGAAGAGTTGTGACTTTGATGACCAACATTTGCTTGCTCTTTGCGATGGCGGTACCAGACGTCCAGCGGAAGTAGTTGAGCGGAGCGGTCGAGCTGAGGGGTGTGGTTTGACCAATGATTGGAGGTATGCGGGGGCAGTAGCATTGACCGCCTTGTAGGCCAGTACCATCATCTTGAATCGAATAAGAGCTACTTTAGTGAGCCAGTGGAGGTCCAAGAAGAGGGGGGTCACATTGGAGAATTTAGGTTGGCTGAGGTATCTCTTATGGTTTGTGCTGGGGTAGTGGCAAAGATTATGATAGGCACAACCATTGCACACAAGCTTTGAAGGGCCTCTGTTTTACCATAAGCAAGATGTTGAATAGCCCAGATGCATCAGCCTACGAGCCCAGCTGGTGGACTATACCAACTGGTAGGCTGATCCGACCACCATTCACCTGGCTGGACACTCCCAGAGTAAGATCTTTAACCTTGCAATAGCTAATCAACATCACTGCTGGTGGGGAAATAGTTAGGCATCTAACTGCCTTACCCTACCAGCTCTGTCATCCGTTGCAGCTCAAAAACGGTCCCGTTAGATAAATGACTTAACATTTGAAGAACAAAACATCATGCTCAATGAAGGTAGACCTCTGATTCCACGAGTGGATGGTGGGACGAAAAGCATGGACAGAGGTAGGTTACTTTGCCGTCATTTACATCCTCCATAAACAGCAGGAGGCTAGACAGAGGTTAGACAGAGGTCAGACGGCCCAGCCAACAGAAAGATACGCTGTTGTTCTCCTCTGCATCATATCCACGTACAGCACAGCTCCATCTGAAACCTGCCTTCAAACCTCAGCCAGGTTGAAAATGACAACCGTTAAAGTAAACACACTAACAAGTGGGACATTTGCTCTAGCGACGTGGAGCTTTAACAATCACAACAATAACAACCATAACAACAACAGTTGCATGCAAAGGTACAAGCCGAACATGATCGGCGCTGACAAGGTCAGCAATATGTCCTCCTTCATTAGCACATGCGACAATTTAAATGATACTGTAGGTTGTCCTTGTTATTCTGTGGTCTCCCATGTGAAAAGAAGGGGGCTAGTCGGTCACACTGCAGTGATCAGTCAGGGTCAAAGTCATCCCTCTCTCTGTTCCTCTCTCTGTTTCTCTCTCTCTCTCACTCTCTCTCTGTCTCTCTCCCTCCCTTCCTCCCTCCCTCCCTGCCTCCGCCTTAACGTCCCCCACTGTTTCCCCATCCTGTAGTTTTTAACTCTGACAGCTGGTGGTGCTGTAAGACCTGAGACACTGTTCAGTCTCCCCTAACGAGGCAGTCACCTCTCCTCCCCTCTTTTGTCTTGTCCCATCTCCTCCCTATATACGGTGGCATGCACACACACACACACACACACACACACGCGCACACACAACCACACGCACACACACATTCATACACACACGGTCACTGCAGCACCCTAACCCATGAGCCAGACCACTTTGATGAAGTCACCACAGAGCTATGTCCCACACTAACTGAGGCAGCCAAGGGAGGGGGTATCAAAACCAACTGTAAAAGACAGAGAGGCAGAGAGCAGAGGGAAGGTGTATCTGTGAGATTGAGATTGTGGGATTTGTGCGTAATTCAGAAATATTCGTAAAACCTATTCTTACACATTGATGAGCACAGAAACAACAATGCATAGACACGTGTTAACACATGGTGAGGATGGGCTTCAGATCACAATAGAGGCAGCTAGTTACCCCCCCCCCCCACCAACAAAGCCTGTCTTTACAATAGCGCGGGGGTCCGTCTCTGTGCTGGCGGTCAGAGCGGTATTAATTGGGTTCCCAGCGAGGTCACCCAGCCCGCAGCTCAGTTATGAATCCCGTAGGTAAATATTTGCCTTGCGACAACCTCACTCCCTGCCATAATGATTCTTTGTGTGGCGCGCTTGTGCAAAGTATGCGCTGCTGCTCCGTGTGCATACAATCGCCTGCGAGGAGTATGTGTGCACGTTTCTGTGAGTGTGTATGTGTGTGTGTGTTGAGGCTCAGACACACACACAAACACACAATCACCTCTCCACCCTCCCCTCAGCCACAGCTCAGCAGAGTTTGATCAATAATGTGTCCTTCATGCTCAACTCAGACCTGACCTTGGCAGCCTTTTGTCTCCTTTCCAGGGGCCAGAGTGCGCATGTACAGGTTGGAGAACAAGGCTCTTCAACCAAAAAAGAGAAAGAAAGAAAAAATAAAAACCACCAATAGGAAGGAAAAAGCGGATTTTCCCTCACTGCATCCACAGTACAGGTAGTAAAGTTATTGTGTATTTTTATTATATCTTGCCTTTGACAAAAGCCCTGAGAACTTATTGAGTTATCCCACAGGGCCGCAGAAAGGGGAATGTATATATATATATATATATATATATATATATATATATATATATATAAACCCATGCCTATAGCTTTGCATTGATTTTTTTCCCCAGGTCAATACTAATAGAAGGGAACAGACATGCATTCTCCATGCATGTGTGCTTTACTCCACACCCATATGGGTTATAATCTGTCATCCGTTCTGGCTATGCTAATACGCTGCGAGCGCTCGTCTTAACAGGACTCAAGCACACACTCCATTAGTCACCATGAAGCTGTTAAACACGATCAGCCATTTTATGTCCGCTGTGGCACGATGTGCCAACGAAATATATTTGACTAATAAAATGACTGTCCATTCTTTTACATTCGTTTCCACCATCATACTGGAATTTCTTCTCTTTGGCATATTAGAATGTCAATTTGCATAAACCGTAGTGCTCAGCTCCCCAGGTAGAGCATTTTTTTTCTTTTAAGTGGTCTTCCATCCAAATACAAACAATGCAAATTTGCTATGCTCTCTTGTGTAAGTCATTAAGTGTCTGGTTGAAAAAACGGTAGCATGACTTGCCCATCAAGCAGCAATTTCTTATCTAATCATAAACGTTTGATGCATTTCCCTCATTCCCATGCGAAAATCCTACATCATTTGCAAATGTATCCTATTGCAGGAGCAATGCCAGACATTAACTTATTAATTCAGAGATTAACTGAAGGAATAGATTCCTTTGCTCATAACACGTTTGATTGAATACTTTCCTTGAAAATATAAATTTTCTGCACAAAAACAACAGCTCTGATAAAGAACAACTCAGAATTTATTCATTTGTAATTACAAAAAGGAAACACTCTTCCATGGCGGCATCATTTGAAAAACTTTACACGACTACCACTTAACATAACAATGTTTGAACAATCAAAATAAAATAAGCACAAAATAAAAATGTTCCACATTAAACTTTCCTCTTCTGGGTGCTGATGTATAGAACTGGGGAGGGAAAAGAAATTGGTTGGTCATGAGAACATGATAATAATGCTTATTACATACCGGTACCTTTATTCTATTGAGCGATGTTCTAATATGAGCTTGTTTTTTTTTCTTGTTCTCAGTGTCTCGAGCAAATGTTTATTTTCAGTCATTTTGTTCTGAACCAATTAAGAAAAGGGCCACAAATATGCAACCCCCAACAATCAATCAATGCAGATTCTCTGCTTCACTTAAGAATGTTTTAAAATGAGATTTGCATGCGAATTTCATGCAAATATTAAAAAACTGTACACAGTTAAAACATAATTGTTTTCTACAAAGAGTTTTTCCATCTCAATATCAATCTGGACATCCTCAAATAGCCCTATGAAATCCAAAGCGCAGAAATCACCCCTGCATCGTGAAATGTGCCCTAGGGAATCTGCTGTATGTGAAAGCCAGACAGACATGCAACTGAAAACATTGTATAAAAACAAGACATCAGTAAAAAAAACTGCAGTTAGTATGTCAAATCAATGTGGCCGTTCTCACCAAAGGCTGGGTTTCTTTAAATTGAAATGTATATATTAATAAAAACCTACCAACAACAGGGAAAGAAACTAGATTGACATGCCAATATTTCTAGTGAGCACCATTTGGCACTAAAGGTCAACCTATATGAAGATATGAAGACCTTTGCAACCATTAAGGTCAGGCGAGTCGACCTTTAAAAAAAGGAGGGATTATTATTTTTTTATAATTGAGGCTGAACTCGTCGATGTGGTTGCTGGTTCTGTAGGTCTCGCATTTCTCAGGGCAGCTTTGCATCAGCAACTGTACGGTTGAATTGGGTTTGTTGTTTGACTTGGTCACTCGAGATTGCTGATGAATGTAGACCTGATCAACTTAATATCATAACTCCATTATTTTTGACTAACATATATTCCCTTTGTATTAATATTTGGAATGTAGAAAGTGAATAGCTATGTATGATGCATAAACAAAATGGGCTGTAGTATAGGCATGGAGATGCAGACATTCAAACCAAGAAACTTTCACCTGGACCATTAGACTTCGCCCTACTTTCCTTGTAAAGTAGTGTTCTACAACCCACATAACCAGAGTGTGAATATCTCACTACATTGAAATGCATGTGTACATGTGTGTGGTTTACCATTGTTTCCCCTCAGAAATGCATCTCCATACTTGTTCTTCAGTTGACCGTTCACATACTCTTCGGTTTGCTCTATAGCGATATTCATGTAGCCGTCCAAGCATGCCAGAACACCTGCAAGAAAAAAAACAAAAAGGCAAAGATTATACTTTGTGGAACACAAGAACCCATCTCTTCCGTGTGTCAAATAGTTTGGGCTCTATACATTTTTAATTTTTCCTTACCTCTGTAATCCACGCCAGGAGTTCAGCTTTACCACTACAGGTCTTCCAATGATCTGCTTTAGGAAATCACTCGGGGTTTGCTTTCTGAGACTCATCTCGACGACACTGAAAGTGGAAGAGATAAACAGTGTGTGTGCGCCTACCAAGCTAGCATGAAATCAGAGAGCGCATTGTTATCTACGCTACCGGTTTAGATGCCTGTGTTTGTATTGTACCACTGTTAAATGAAAACCGCGTTTCCTAATTTTAAGACGTGGTACTGATAACTTGCATTTCATTCAGAAGTAGCCTACTAGCGCGGTTGCGTTGCTGCAGCGTACCCGTTGCTACTAGTTAGCTTGTAGGCTAACTCGTACAGTACAACAATGTGTTCGAAGCACGTGAGATAGTAATTAACCCATGCCCATTAGACCCATTTGAAAGTCGTACAACGGGTACAGGTAACCCATTATTTAGATGTAATGTCAAAAACTGGATGTACATACCGGAATGATGTATGTACGATTTTAATCTGAACACAAGAGTCCGCGCTGTAATACGTGAATAGAAGTACGGGGCTAGCTATGGGACAAAAATAGCGGACGGCAACGAATGCGTCGAATAGAGCAGCAAGCAAGTATTTAAAAATGTATGTTCCAGCAGTGATTCCATTGGGCCACTGGCAGGTGCTTTTAAAGTGTTACATAACAATTCAATCTAAATACAAACTAAAAAGGAGCCCCATGCAGACTGTAGACACATAAGTTGTGCAAGTGAGATGCATAAACCCTATCCTCTCCTCCTCTGGCAGGTGTATATAAAATGTACTATAACAAAATATACAAGGGTATCCTAAAAAAAAATGTCTATTTTTAGCAAGGCAACAAACTTGACTGTTATGACTGATATGACATTGGGATCACATACATATATAGTGCATATTATATATAATATAATGAGATGAGAGATAGATAGATAGATAGATAGATAGATAGATAGATAGATAGATAGATAGATAGATAGATAGATAGATAGATAGATAGATAGATAGATAGATAGATAGATAGATAGATAGATAGATAGATAGATAGATAGATAGATAGATAGATAGATAGATAGATAGATAGATAGATAGATAGATAGAGATCATATGATAGAGTGTTGGTTAGCAAGTGTATTGATGGATGTATGCTAGATTGATTGATACATAGTAAAATAAACAGAAATATCATATGATGGGAATAGAAAATACAACAAAGAAAAGGAGCATGTTGCAGTAGCTCCATTTTAGCTCAATTTCCAAGTAGAGAGAGAAGTAGAGAGAAAAAACGAGCGAGCGAGCGAGAGAGAGAGAGAGAGAGAGAGAGAGAGAGAGAGAGAGAGAGAGAGAGAGAGAGAGAGAGAGAGAGAGAGAGAGAGAGAGAGAGAGAGAGAGAAGAGAGAGAGAGAGAGAGAGAGAGAGAGAGAGAGAGAGAGAGAGAGAGAGAGAGAGAGAGAGAGAGAGAGAGGTAGGAGGCGGTTGAGGGAGGGAATATAGAGGTAGGATTCTAAATTACTTCTTTTGTCTCTGGACAGGTTGCTTGTTAGTGGGGCACGGCTAGCCCCACGGAGGCTAAAGGTTAATTTGGTATCTGCTGCCGTGTTAAACTAAGGTCAGTACTACAAGTCTTTAAGTCATAAACAAGAGTGGTTAAGAGCCATGTATACACCTAGGCACCAGTTAATGAATATTCAATGAGATTGTTTTCCCCCTGTCCCTTGTTCCCTTTCTGTTTAGCCTGCATTGAGAGAAATATCGAGTATCATTTCATCCAGGCTAAGGCTGTGTCTTGGGTTGGCCTTCATAGATCCACATTGGTAATTACGCTCAGTCATTCAGTCTTCCTTTGTTGTCATAAAACATCACTTTATAATCAATAGCAAATGTCTTTAAGTGACACGCTTGACAGAAATGTGGTGGTTTTCTTCTTGAACCTGATTAATGATAAAAGAAAAAAACAGCTTGATCTGAAACTTCAAGAATAATCGTCTAAACTATGTTAAGATTAAACATATTGAGTCTACAGTGGTCCAGAGTCATCCAAGCATTGGCTGATAGGATATTTCATCCTAGGCCTAGGAACACTTGATCTAATGAGTGAACGCAACTGGAAATAATATAATTGATTATGAAACTGGAATCTAAAATGTTATTGGACTACATTTTGAGGGGCCATAGGAAATCTTTTCCTCAAATAATAATGCTGTATTAACACATGTGTGTACATACACACACATTCTATTGAATATAGATTGTATGTATTGTCCTAGGGCATATTGATCTTTGTATAATCATGTGACTCACTAATGTGCATCACTGAACTTACTAATATGACTCACTAATGGGCACCACTAATGATTATGGCATATGAAGGACATTACCAGGCATCACTAATATACATGACCTATGCATAACCTTTAGGCTCGCTCGCTTGCTCTCTCTCTCTCTCTCTCTCTCTCTCTCTCTCTCTCTCTCTCTCTCTCTCTCTCTCTCTCTCTCTCTCTCTCTCTCTCTCTCTCTCTCTCTCTCTCTCTCTCTCTCTTCTCTCCTCTCTCCTCTGTCTCTCTCTCTCTCTCTCTCTCTCCTCTCTCGCTCTCTTTCTCTCTCTCTCTCTCTCTTTTCTGTGCGTCTCTTCTCTCTCTCTCTCTCTCTCTCTCTCTCTCTTTGTCTCTCTCTCAAAAGGCCATGGTCTACTCCTGCTACTTTTCCGTTGGCCACTCACAATCCCTCTTTGTACATTTCTCCCTCAGAGTTCCGGAACACAGGTCATGAACTGTTGGCCTTATCATTCCACGACCTTGACAGTTGACGGCCATCCACGGGGGTTTTCTATGGAAAAAGAAAATCCTTTACTCTCCCTCCCCCCCTCCTCAAAAGTGCCGGCAGTTTGCTTAATGTGCTTCTTTACCCACATAACGTGTGTCATCAATTATATATCATTATTATTACCCAAAATCGGGTGAAGAAAGACAATCGAATGCGTTATTTAACGTATATTTGTATACACGTCTGGGCTAAAAGAATATAACTTTGTAGACTGAGGAGTATAAGGTCATCTAGTCCGCTCCAGTAGTTCATTGGAAATAAATGCCTCGAGTTAATATCCAATTAAAAAAAATTCATCCTCAGACACCAACTCTCAGTGGCATCAACATTTTACCACAAGATAGACATACTCAGCAGAGTAGTTCCAAATAGGTACACTCTTGTTATAGCTGTACAGTGTTCCCAATTCGAACAAACAGGTGAGTTTCAATCATGAAGCAGGAACATATGTTATTAAGCATATGGCACAGAAGACAAAATGGACAACAAAACAATGAATTCGATCTTGTTCGCTGATCCCCAGACCTTGGAACCCTTGGGGGGGGGCTAGGCCGGAGAAATAGAAAATGATGGCAGCATGAGATGCTTTTGAAGGTTGGAAATGGACTAAGAGGGAGCGAGAAGCATTGGGTTAACGGTGGTGTGAAGGGGGCATCCTGTCTGTAACCTAAAGCAATATTTAGTATGGTGGTGGTGGGGGTGGGGGTGGGGGAGCAGAGTGTACTGGTTGAGGAAAATGTCTAGACTCTCACTGACCCCTTCTGAAGCCAGGTTTTCTCTCTGGGGTCAAGATTGATATGGAGGAGATAATGGAAAAGCTAGGAGAGTTTTCCTGGGAAAAAAAAAAAAACTGGATGGGGAGATGGGAGTACCTCATCTAATTCTGACCTATATAGAGGTAGTAGTGATGGGCAGGTTACATCTTCCCATCAAATATGTCTGACGAAAATCTCAACTGTCACTTTAGTACGGAAACTGCTTGGATCGGCAATCTGTGGTGTTTCTCTAACTACCCAAGTAGCGAAATAGACGTCCTGACTCTGTAACTCCGCTGTTGACTGTGGTACACCAAGAAACAACTGTTGTTAAATGTCATATCTGGATTTGCGTGGGTTGACTTTGTTGTTTTTGGTCCTCATCCATTGTGCATTATGAGAACGACAATTGACGCCCTCCTAACGTCTAGGCTAGCCGCATTGACCGTTGACGATGGTTATTCGACCCAAGGGGTGGCCTCGTTCGGCAATTAAAAAAAAAGCTCACCCACCCCACTGAGCCCCTCACAGTACAAATGTAAGCTTGTCTCCTGGCTCTTCACGGCCACCGAGCTCAGCTACCTGCAAATCCTCGAGAAAAAAGAGATTCTCCAAGACAGCCTCGGTCTGCCTGCTGGTTTGGTGGTCCTCCAGGGGCTGTGGGGGGGGGTTTATTCTGGGGACCTTCTCATATCAGCCCCCAGCCCCTGAGGCATGCTCTCTCCCCAAGGAGAGGCTCAGCAGACAGCCAGTCTGCACCGTCCTCCACGGCAAAGCCCAGGCGTAGCCAGCCATCTCAGCCAGCTCCCTGGAGAACTCTGGTAGGGGAGAGCGGGATGGAGACAGAGAGAGAGCAAGAGACTGAGGGAGAGAGAGAGAGAGAGCTGGAGCTTATGCTGAAGGGTGTGCTTCTATCAGAGCAGCAGTCTGTCTGACATGCCTCCTGTCTCCCAGGATGCATTTCACTTCACTTTGATATCTCAATTTCTGCTCTCTGAGTGGGGAAGCACAGCACAGGATAAATCTCATCCCATTCACAGAGCTTTCCGTTTGGAAATCACACGGCCGTCGGGGTGTGATCATCCCTGCATGCTGTACCCTTTTAACGTTAGAAAATAATACAACTGACGAATGCCACCGCAATGAGCCACTATAGGAATGGCATCCCACTATTTATGCTCCGCAGCGATGTTCATCTGCTCTCAGCGATGCGCGGCAAATCAATCAGAAACAATCGGCCACCATGCCCGCCGCCTCACTCACATCAACCCCCCTTCCCCTCCCTCTGTCACACATGTGGTCACATGACGTTCGCCATAACCAACGTATCCCCAGCAAGCCTGGAGGGAGCTTTTGTCTGATGGGTGGTGAGTGATGCGCACGCGGCTGGCCACTCCAGCGCACCCATAAATATGCATCGTGACATTTGGAACAAAGCCTCTCATCTTCTCTTTGCTGATGAGCTCCGTCAGCATACTGTAACATATTGCCGTATTGTCACACCTTGTGTTTCATTGCCAATCTCCGTGTTCATCAAGTTGGCAGATAACCTCTAGATGTTGGCAGGTGATACAGAGGGTGTCACCGGGGGACACACGAAGGGAACACTATGACTGTCAGTGTTTATGTGTATTTTCCGTGTTCAATTGTTGTTATTGTAAATTGTGTGTATTGTTTGATGCGATGTTCGCATCAGGCAATGCATTACAATTACGTGTCCATTGCATTTGCATTGCGTCACATTCCACGAAGGTGTTTGTTACATTAACATGTAGCAATACATTCCTTGTTTTTGTGTCTGTATGGTGATCTTTTTCAGATGGATCCACACAGAGCAACTCCATCTCAACATGCTATACGACCCGGTGTCACACATGAACACACAGGAAAGGGCAGCATCAGAAAGTTCCCCCTGCTCTCATTTTAGAATGAAGAACATAGCTGCTCCTTTTCTCTAAACACCTCATTGCTTTAGAAAGGAATAAATATCCGAGACTGCCAGGAGCAGTTCCTTTCAAATCCCACACACATACATCCCTCTCTCCCTCTCTCTCTCTCTCTCTCTCTCTCCCGCTTGCCTTTCCTCTCTCTCTCACTCTCTCTTCCTCTCGCTCTCTCTCTCTCTCTCTCTCTCTCTCTCTCTCTCTCTCTCTCTCTCTCTCTCTCTCTCTCTCTCTCTCTCTCTCTCTCTCTCTCTCTCTCTCTCTCTCTCTCTCTCTCTCTCTCTCTCTCTCTCTCTCTCTCTCTCTCTCTCTCTCTCTCTCTCTCTCTCTCTCTCTCTCTCTCTCCCCCGGTCTGTGTCTCTCTGTCGTTTGACCAACGGTGCCTCTTGCCACAGTGTGTTGCGGTGACTCAACCGCCAGAATACATTGACGTTCTCTTACATACACTCCTGAATATTCATAGACGTATGACAAACACCCCGTGCCATTTGAGGTTCAAGTCGATCCGTCTTGCATCCGTCTAAATAAAAATAAAAAGCCTTTCTTATGCGTGTGTGTGTGTATGTGTGTGTGTCTGTGTGTGTGTGTGTGTGTGTGTGTGTGTGTGTGTGTGTGTGTGTGTGTGTGTGTGTGTGTGTGTGTGTGTGTGTGTGTGTGTGTGTGTGTGTGTGTGTGTGTGCGTCCGTGGGTGGGTGTGTGCGTGTGTGTGTGCGTCCGGTGGGTGGTGTGTGTGCGTATGTATGTGGTGTTGGTGTGTGGTGTGTGTGTGGTCGTGAGCCTGTTGTGTGTGTGTGTGTGTTGCATTGTGTGTGTTGTGTTGTGTGCGTGTGTGTGTGTGGATGTTGGTGTGTGTGTGTTCGTGGTGTGTGTGGTGTTGTGTAGCATGGAGCTGTCGGATGGTGGTAGTAGTGGTGGTGCTAGGTGGGGGGCTAAGGAAGGTAGTATTTAATGTTATCTCTAAAAGAGCTGGTAGCACTGGGGTAGGTGGGTAAGGGATGGTGGTGCAAAGGGGATGTTTTACACTAATTTCTTTATCCCTTTCACAGGAGTGCCATGTTACAAGAGCATTCCTGAGGCGAGCCAATGGCCCGATAAATCTGCCCGAGCCTCTCTCTCTCTCAATTTATCTCCCTGGAATGTCAGCTGGCAGGCACCCAGATGCAGAAGAGAACCTCTCTCTCTCTCTCTCTCTCTCGCTCTCCGAGCAC